>JAUCMO010000309.1:1130000-1351870 GCA_032399605.1 Melipona beecheii | reverse complement strand
GAGCTTTTGGATGATAATTCTTTCTGAATGATTCTTCTAGATAATGCTTCCTTCTTTACAGACGAGGCGTGCTCCTTTTCCGCCATGTTGCCCTTAAAAAATCGATCGTGAAAAATATCGATTAGGTTCAAAAATCGTAGAAAAGTATATTGCGTTTTACATCGCTGGGGCGCTGTAATCGCGTGTTTCAGGTAATGGATGGATAACGGAATAAAAATCAAATATATCAAATTCATGAGAAATTCTTAAAAAAAGAACGAAAAAATTCACACACTGAATGATGAAAATTGTCGATACTTTAAACTGCGATCTGAAAAATTTTATGATATTACGCAGTAGAATTATTATTTTAACCATTAAATACGTACATCCTCAATAAATTGCTGTTGAATTTAATACTTCAATTGTTAAGAATTACGCAGTTTGAAGTTAAAGAATCGACAAATGAGTAGGAAATATTACAGCAGGAGTAAAAGGATATTATATATATAAATAAAAAAGTTAGTCATATTACAAGGTGACAATATTTCTAATGGTTAGAATTGAAATTCAATTTTGGCATAATTATAAATAACTTTCAGCATAGTATGTTCTGTTTAAACTTTTTTATATTATTTCTTTAATTATGGGAAATTATATGTAATAATTATTTGGTTACCTTGAATTAAAATAAAAAATGCACGTTTCATGTTAAAAATTCTCAGCACAAACACAAATCTAATAATTATTGATTTATATTTTTACTTGAAAACTTTTTGAATGATACCTCTTTCTGGATGATTTTCCTGGATGACACTTCCTTTTTTACAGATGTACTTCTTTCCGCCATTAAAAGTCTGCTCTCCCGCTTAAAAATCGATCGTGAGAAATATCGATTTCGTTCAAGAATCGTAGAAAGTGAATTACCTATTTCACCGTAGTGTAGTGGCGCTGTTATCGTTAACTTGCAAATTCCAATGTACGCGCATTTCGAAACTAACTCCAGATAAAAAATAATATTTATAGAACAAAATAACAATATTTAAAACAATATTATAACAATATTTATTTCTCATGTCCAATACTTTATATAGAATAAAATAAAAATATATTTCTGTCAATTTTTCCTAATATTTTTAAACAGATGCAAATAGTTAAATATATAATAAATTTTTCGTCCCAATTTCCATGAATCCCTTTTCAAACCGTTATATTCTTGGTTTATATTTCATATTATTATTATATTTATATTCTTTTACTGGTTAAATTCACTATATTCGATCCAATAAATTATTCTCAGATGCAGATGCAACAATACTATCTATATTTTTTGATTTTCATTAGTATCACTGTGAAAACACAGAACTAAATCAATACGACAAGATGTGGCACAAAAATACTAGAATATAAGAGCCCTATGAACATGAAACGAAAAAATACATTCCATGTTAAATCTATTCGTCCGTCATATCTGGCAATCATATTTTTTTAAAGCTTTGGAAACTTCATTTGGTTTATTATAGCTATATCTGTAGGGGAAAACTAGAAAATTAGCGAACCAATTCTCTTTTATTTAATAATAGAATTCTTAACTCTTGTCTCAGCCCTACTTAATGATACTTTTGTATTGTTGAAATAAAGAAGGATAGTTTTACTAGGAGTAAGTTGAAGACCACTGTTAGAAAGACTTTTACTAATAAAACATAGTTATTTCTAAAGAGTTTGTTCTTTTTAGGAATGAGAATTTAATGTAACTAACAATATCATGAAATGATAGATTGTATAATGGAATGTGTATAAAAAGGACTTAAGACTCCGTTTTGTAGAACATCTTTGAAAGCATATCTGAGTTTATCTAGTACTTGGTCTGAAAATAGAATTTCTACCTGAATGAGAAACTACAAATTTTAAAAGACAACAAAGGGAGGCAAGTTTTATCAACATAATTGAGATATTTACATTGTCAAACACATTTTGGATATCTAGAAATGCAACCAGAACTTGTTGAGAGTTCCTAAAGGCTTCATCTACTTTAAGAATAAGTTTTTACCAAATTGTCAGCACATGATTTACCTTTTCAAAAGCCATATTGGCTGCATGGGAGTAAGTTTCAGCTCTGTATTGAAGTACATTTTTATGAAATGGACAATGGAACATTTTCAATTGTAAGGATAGTCATTGTTATCAAACATATTATTGAAAATGTCTAATAAGAGGAGTTTGTATTTTGTGGGCAGTTTTTCTGAAATGTCAAAATCTAAAATGAGAATCAAAGAAGTCATTGAGAAGTCAGATAGAGAAGTAAGATAGGTCTGATTTTACTTAAGGCAGATAAGACTTATTTTACATGAAGATAAGTTTGATTTTATATAAGGCAGATTCCAGAAGATCATTAGATTGCAAGTTTTTTCAGTGAGAAAATTTTGACTCATTTATTTTTAAAGATTTTATATCCGTTATTTATAAAGACTTTACAATACTTAGGATCAGAGTGAAAATTGATACTTTTCTGAAACCAACATTTTTTTTTTTAAGTTTTTGTAGGAAGAGCTGAAATTTTTGTATAACTTATCAAATCCTCCAAGTTGTACAAATGCTATCATCTCCTGAAGGAGGTTGCAAAAATTTTTGTGCTTATTGCATCCAAAGTCCCATCAGGGAACTTTTTATCAATTTTCTTTATTTTTTCCGGAAAAGTTAACAAAGTTCTTTTTAGGAGATGATTTAACTGCGTCAGTGATAATATTAATGAAAATACAATTTCAAAAGTTGACAAATTAATCCTCTTGATTAGGGTTTTTTTGAAATTTGTGTAAATTGCCACGTTTTGTAGCGACTGCTAGTAATAACACAGCGAAAGCAGCGCTACCTACATTAGTACAACCTCCGCGCCGGCAGGTGCGTTTCCGTTAGGCCACGAATAATAAAATACACAGATAGCTAAACGTATATATACAGCGCCGACCGCGCGAAAGCCACTTATTAGCACTATCAGTATCAGCCATTGATCGTTAATCGAGAGTTGTTGAAGCGTAAACGAGTAGCCGGTCGTAATCAGCGATATCGTTAGCCACGTGGCCAATCCGTATAGCGAATCCATTTCGGAATCCATTGAAATCGGTGAAATCGAACACGCGAAATATTTATAGGCAATTGTAATCGTTGTAGAATAAGTAGAATAAATTATTACCAACAAAATTACCTACAAACCTGTAGGTACTATGATAATTATTTCATTCATAGTACTACAAATAATTTACTCCATATTATTTTTATAAAATAATATATTTAATATCAAATGATAAAATAACTTATAACAAAATATCTGATAACTAAAGATTGAAAAATTAGTATGAAGAAAGAAGTACGAAAGAAGAATGAATTAATATGTTTGATGTCAGCTATATATATAATGGTATAAACATCTCTATGGTGATAAATAAATAAAATATTAATTTACAGATTTTCTATTGTTTGTGAGTTTTAAGAAAGTTGGCATCGGTTTATTGGAAACGAATTCCTCGGCGGAACGATTGAGGAAACGCAGATGGCGTTGATTTTAATTCTGCTGAGATAACGCTACAAACCGTGGCAATTTGCACAAATTTCGAAAAAACCCTAATCAAGAGGAATAATTTGCCAACTTTTGAAGTTACGTCATCCTTTTCAAGACGTCTAGCTTTCATTTAATGTTCCATTTGCACTTCATTAATAAAGATTTTCAAATTTCATCCTTGGTAAATAGGATAGCTCTGGAGAGAAATGCTAGGGATTACTTTTGCGAATATTTTTTGTTTCTTTGTGTCTCTTTGTGCATACTCACTTCTTTATGCCTTATTGGAAGCAAAATTTGCTGTGCATTAATCCCTAATCTGCTATTGTTTTTTAAATAATAATTCTGATTACAGGTGCACTTAATCTCAACTTAATCTTAGACCATGGATTCTCCCATTCTGAATGTCTCTTACTAAGTCTTATACTGCTTAGCAATCATAATTCGCTACATGAAAACAAGTAATCATATTGCACTCCATCGAAGGTGCTTCAATTCAAAAATACATTGTTGAAATTGATAAACTTATCAGCCCATTGCAGATTTATTTCTTAAAGCTGAGTTTGCTTATACCAGCATAGTAAGTTTATGGCTGACAGGTTAACAATCATATGAAAGAAAACATCAAATTTCATTCCCTGGAAATTTAACCACTTATTTCCAAATCCAAATGTATAATATTCTCCAACGTATGCTATATTGTGCATTTAATCGTTCTTAAAAAGCTTGCTAGTTGAAATACTAGATCAATTTCCCAGATCACTTCCATTAGAGCAGGTTTAAATGATCCATGAGATGCACAAGTCTTAAGCTTGTCACAATGAAATAGTTACTGATTCAGTCATCCAAGCCGAACAGCCAAAATCTTTTTCTGTCTTACTTCCACTTCAGACTACTGTTAGATTCCAGACATTGTTACCTCAGACACATAAACTGCAGGCTGAAAACATCACAAATCTTCCTTTTCCCATCCCTAAGATGCATCAAGAGACAGCTTATTGATTTAAACTCTTTCAACAATTCTTTTAATGATTTGAATGCTGTCAAAGATGATAGCACACGTAAAGCAGTTGTTCTCACGAAAGAAATCAAGAAACGCAAAATGGCTAGCAGGGCAGGAACTTTGCTAGAAAAAATCTTGCTACTGCTGCCTGCCAAGAACTATATCTGGAATCCTACTTAAAACCATCCAGTGAATTTTCAGTTGTCTATATTTCCTATTTAAACTACACAAGGGACATACCACAAAATAAAAATATTCTAAAAATGCTTCCCTCTTCTTTACAGAACTTAAGAGAAAAAGCTGCATCACAAGAATTGTCAAACAGTTTCTATCCAGAAAATGTTCTTCTAGAAGAAAGAAATTTTCACTCTTCTAGATTCCAATTAGATTAAAGTTATTCATAGCTGTAATTACTACATTGTTATGGATTTTTCTGAAACTCAAGAAGTGTTTGCTCAGTGCCTGGAAATTCAGTCCATCTTAGTCAATTATAACATCTTCATCTTTGTGGCTGACTCACAAAGACAACTTCAGGATTCATAAAGTTCAGGAAAAACAGAACTCATTCAAAAGCTGGTGAAATTCTAATTCTTATCCAAAAATACAAATAAACAAATGTAAAGTTTTTAAGTGGGTTAAAGTTATGTTTTCTCACTCCTTAGAAGGAGAATTTGCAATCTAATGATCTTTTGAAATTTGCCTTAAATAAGTCTTCCCTGGGTCCAATCAGACCCATTCTACTTCCTTACTTGACTCAATGACTTCCTTGATTCTCGTTTTAGCTTTTTCGAATTCAACATTGCACTTGACTCTAAAAATATCAAATCAGCTTCAGGTATAGATATGGATAGAATTGACTTTGACATCTTAAAAAAATTGTTCACAAAATACAAATTCCTATTACTAAACATTTTCAATAATATGTTTGATAACAATAACTATCCTTACAGCTGGAAATGTTCCTCTGTCCACTGCATGAAAATATCTAATGGCCTATATCCTTTACTTCATGTAAACTGAGACCATTATTAAAAATTGACTTCAATACTGGGTTGAAATTGGTAACTTATTCCCAGACACAGTCAATATGGCTTTAGAAAAGGTAAATCATGTGATAATTTGGTAAATCTTACTCTTAAAGTAGATGAAGCTTTCAGGAACTGTCAATAACTTTTGGTTGCATTTCTAGACATCCAAGTTGTGTTCGGCAATGTAGATATTTCAATCATGTTAACCAAGCTTGGTTGTCCTTCAAAAATCATAAAATTTGTACAGTTTTTCACCCAGATAAGAATTATATTCTCAGACTAAACAGTAGATAAATCCAGACATGCTTTCAAAGGTGTTCTGCAAGACGGAAAGCTTCTATACGTTCACTTCGCAAATCGCTAAAAATCTCCTGAAAACAGTTTCTATCCTTCAATTGAAGATGATATTGCTATTACCAAATTCTCATTCTTGAAAAGAACCACAAACTCCTTAGAAAAAACTATCAGTTCCACTAGCAAAAGTCTTTCCAACATTGGTCTTCAACTTACTACTAGTAAAACTGCTCTTCTTCTTTATTTCAACAACAAAATATATCACCAGGTGAGATAAGAGTTAAGAATTCTATTATTAAATCGAGAGAATTAGTTCACTTATTTCCTAGTATGTGTATCTTACAGATATAGCTATCTAATAAATTTCAAATAAAGTTTCCAAAACTTAAAAAAAGAAAAAAAAAGGATAGCGGGATATCACGAGTAGATTTAACACGGAATGGATTTTTCCATTTTATATTCATGGGATCCTAAATCTCTATTATAATTTTCATGCCACATCTTATCGTATCGATTTACATGAGTTTTGCAAGTTTTCACAGCGCTACTAATGAAAATAAAAAAATATAGACAGTGTTGCCGCATTTGTTCCCAGATTTATTAGATTGCATATAGTAATTCTTCATTAGTAAAAAAATATAAATATAACAAGAATATGAAATATGAACTAAAAATATAAAAAAAATATAACGATTTGGAGAAGGGGTTGATAGAAAAGTTTGGGAAAAGTTTATTATATATTTGATTATTTACATCTGTCCAAAAGTATTAAAAAAACTTGTACTTTTATTTTATTCTATACAAAGGATTAGACATATTAAATAAATATTTCTATAAATATTGTTACTTTTTATTCCGAGTCAGTTTTGTGCGAAACTCGCGCGTATTGGGTTTAAATTAATTAACGATTACAGCGCCACTATGCGATCAAATACGCAATGCACTTGATCCTATGATTTTCGAACGTAATCGATATTTCTCATAATCGATTTTTAAGCGAGAAGCATGGCGGAAAGAAGTACATCCTGTTAGAAAGACGAAAGTTATCCAGAAAGAAATATCACCCAGAATTTCTCAGGCAAAAATATAAATCAATAATTGTTAGATTTATGTTTGTGTTGTGAATTTTTAAGACAAATCGTGCATTTTTGGCTTTAACTTGAGGTAAGATTGAACCACATAATTGTTGCACGTAATTTCCAACAATTAAAAAAAATAATAGCATAATTACTTATATGCTATTAATAATATGCTATTAATAATAATAATAGCATATAAACATTTAAACAGAACATATCATGCTTAAAGTTATTTATTATTTGTGATTAATTGAGCATTACAGTAACAAAATCATGTAGTGTTTTCAAACTTTTTACGCTGATTTTTCTTCAGTTGTCGATTTCACTTGTATACCGGCAAATCATCTCATACGTCTTTTTAATAGAATTTGAGGTTGATTATCGTTTCACTTTTACATATTTTCCTTCATCTGATATATTTGTTCTCACTTTTGATTTCTTTTTGTGCAGGTTATTCTTTGGTTACAAAGACAGCATAGAACGCCACGGTCATTAACGAACAATCTAATGAACTTTCACGGAAAGTTGGTAACATTTGCCATATAATTTATATATATTTGAAATTTAATTCACAATACGTAATTACGCAATTATATGGGATACAAGGAAAATGGGAAAGATTAAATAAATTAGTATTTTATTTCGAATATGAAGACCGTAGTAGCTTAATGGTATACACTTTCAAATGGGTATATATTCTTGTATTAGATTATTAAATTCAAAAGTTTTTTCATACTTTACTGTGCTATACTTTGCTACAATATACTTATTTTTTCCAAACGTTAACGGGCAATACATATTCAAGTTTCTTTATAACCATTTTCTAGAAAAATAACAGTATTTTCCAAATGAACGTACTCCTCACCCTTTCCCTGCTAATCAGCTTTATTTTCAGAAAATTTCTGTGACCGCACGCAATGCGGTTAGTAGAATCAGTGTTTGTTGCGTAATATTTTAATACTTGTCTGAGCGAAATGGTTCTTATTAATTTGTTTAAATTTAATTCGCGAAGTTAGAGCCAGTGAGTTCACCGATTGTTACTTGAACGCGCGCGTTGATAGTCTTTTTCTTTTTCTTTTTCCATACTTTTTGATTTTCACTTGTTTTCGGTATTAGAGTCAGTGCTCAAGAGGATAAGGCCTCTCAAGAAAAAGATCGTAAGTAGTTTTTTATGTTTTTTTAAATTTTTTTCAAATTTAACAACAAAGTATAAGGTTTGCTGTTTTGTTATAGACGTTTCACGTCAGTAACAATTTTTTGGCGGAGAATCCAACGATGGCTCTAAAGCCAAGAATGTAAGAATCTTACATTATCAACAACTTGAGGATTTTGCTTTTCTTTTAAACGTAAATACTAATGTTTAATGTTTTGTTACAGATTTTCTACACTCTCCATTTCCCTTTGTGCTTTGAAAGCTAATAACGTAAGTACTTTAGCTTGTTGTACTTGAATTCTATTCTCTATAGTTTCTGTTGAAGTCGAATGTAAAATTATAATTAAAAAGTGAAACATTTCAAATTATTAGTTCCAATTTTTGTCATTATAAAAATTCAAATTTTCACAAATGACACTGTATCTTTAGAAACAAAATGTTTCGTACTTTTCAGGAAATTTTTCACGGCGATCATCACGATAACTTTCCCTGCTTCAGTGCAGCATCGATGATAACATTTTACACATCTATCCCGTGAGTCGCATGCATTTATGTTCCTCCGGTCACTCAATTATGTCGTAGGACAAAAGGTTCGAATCGACACGGGTGACTGGTTGTATACGTAGAATTTTTGATGAGCATAATGACCGCGGGTATTTTTTATACCTGTGAGTGGTAACACTTTTTCTTTTTTATGTATTAGAATAGGATAGGGCTCCTTGCACATCGCGATTTTAACAAATAGTTTAAATATATATTTTTTATACAGTTTAAATATAATAATTGTAATAATTACTTATAAAATCAAAATATCTTTAATATAAGTGTTTGCAAAAGTAAAATATCCATATGAATATCTGTATGAATGGATAAATAGTATCTGTTATCTTCATAGTGGAGAAGACGGATACCCTCCGACTTCGTTATTATGAAAGATGCAGTTATTACTGCTTGATATCGGTGATATATTTTGTTATAGTAATTAATAATTAATAATTGTTATGATAATTTCCAATTTAATTTTCCCTTTTATGATAGTACTATTTGATTGAATTGATTAAATTTTATAATTATGAACTTCAGTGGAATTTGAAATATAACAGATCGGATTTTTTTCCGTAAAAAGATGTATGATATTTTATATGCAAGGAGATGCTTCGCGATAGGCAGATTTTTTGAATCAAAGCAACAAGTTTGAACACTGCTTTCTTATTTTCGAAAATGCGCTTTGATGAAAAAAAGTTGCCTGAGATTATTTCTATTAATATTTAATTTGGTGTCAATCGTTTGACTTTGATTGTTCGAGTCAATTGTTGGAATGTTCATAATATCTTTTTAACAAATTCAAGTCTTGTTCATTATCTTTGTTCTCTTGTATTTTCAATAACTCGTGGAAAAGTAGAGTCATTACAGTTTGAAATAAAATAATGCAATAGTCCGTTAGATACAAATTACACAAACTAATTATCTTTTTTAGTTCAGGATTTTCAGGTTTAATCCTTTCCGTGTTCATTGTCAGGATCTCACTCACGTGCCCAGGTGCTACTTGGGTGGGTGAAAGACATTGGAAACGATGACCGTAGTTTGTAATTGTATAAAAAAATTTCTCAGCGACTGACAGTGTGTTAGCGTATCGTGCACGACGTAATTTCCACTTTTGTGTGTGTGTGTGTGTGTGTGTGTGTGTGTGTGTGTGTGTGTGTGTGTGTGTGTGTGTGTGGATGTGGTTTGAATTGCATCGTTTCTATTGTTGCATTCATTATTGCATCATTTCTATTGGTGCATTCATTATTGAAATATTAAAAATGTTTATGCACTAAGTTGAATGCAAGAACTATGAATTTATTACCATAATACCTAATAAATACAATATAATTACGTTACTATAAGTAACTATTTTATAAGTATACTATCAATTCTAATAATGGCTCCAAGTCAATTGTACACGTGTACTTTCTACAGAAATATTTTTACTCAGTTATAAATATCAACTGTAAATATAAACGTGTTTTAATCACGTCTTACGCAATGGTCGCTAGCGATTGTCAGTCGATTTCAGGAAAATGGTACGTAAATTAGAGTGTGAAAGTTGTGTGGTAAGCTCGAGTGTCGGAGGCGTCCCGGGACGTTCTCTCTAGTTTAGGTCTGCGCTCGAGCGGTATGTGTGAGAACTGTGGAATGAGTGTGTTGATACGCCTGTTTTTTTGCCATTTTTTAAATATAGGGCGACTGTTAGGATAGGTAGCATACTTTTTGGTGTGAATGTTTAATTATAAGTAAGTAGGGCCGGGCAGGTTGGCACAGTCTCTGGTCGCGCGTCCCCTTTTCGCGTGTCCAACCTGTTTCAGGAAATTTAATTTGGAAAATCGACAGTGAAATTGGTACAAATTGAGCATGCCATTTGTTTCTGGTTTTACTCTTCGATTTTTCGAATTTAGTACCGCGGTCGCGGTCGTGGATAGGTCGCGAATAGGTCTCGAAACGAACGTTTGTGCAGGTATTGCTCGAGCACGCACATGCGAACGGACAACGATTATTATGCTCGATGGTCGTCCATGTGTAGGGGAGTCAGCTTTCGCGATTTATATTATTATTTCACATTTGTAAGTTATTTTTTTGTTTGCGATTAGAGAGACTCGAGCTAGATATAAGTTTCAGCGGGCATTGCGCTCGAAGAAAGAAGAGGCTAAAAGCCGAAGAGACCCGGCAAATTGCCACGAAGAGGGTCGCAACAAATGGCTTCTTATCCTCTGGATCATTTTTTAATGATCCCAGAGCATAGGAAGTCATTCTCGTTACTACTTTTGTCACTATGCTCCTTTAGTATTTGTAATTGTATTTTTTGTTCCTTCATCATCGTTCGTCATCGTTTTGGGCAAATGGCAGTTTTTCTTGTTAGTGTTGCGAGAGATCGATTACGGTTTAAATTAGAGTTGCGAAGGAATGATAATCGTGTTTGCTTTAGAGTTGCGAGTTATGGCACCGTGATTGTCTGCAATTTTTATTGTGAATTTTTAAAGTTATCCTTTATGTAGTAAAATTTGTCTTGTTTTCTATTGTTTTAAATTAGATTATAGAGTCGTTGCTTTTTGATTAATTTTAGAATGTTAAAATATTTAAATATTAGTTTTTTTGTTCATATAGTAGATTTTGTATTCTTGATATTAATTTTCGTTGAATATATACACTGGTACGGTTTAGAATTAGTCTTCCATTGCGATTATTTTTCCTCTTTTTAGTGTTGCGATAATGAATGATCGCGTTTCTCGAAGTAACGTTGCCCATAGAATGCCCTAATTCTTCCACTGAATTCGTGGAAGACTGTTCCTGTTCCTGGATCACCTAATACAGCTGTAAGAAAGGTGGTCATCAGCAGCTTCCAGCTTGGTTGCACTGGTCGCGTCACAATTAGTGTTGCGTATTTTTAAAGATGAGTGCATAAATTAATAACGTTGCGTACTTATTTTCGGAAGTTTTAAACATAACGAAGCACTCCTCGCGTTTGATTTTGATAATTTCCTATTTCATAATTGGTGCTAGCGAATTAGTGTTGCGAAACAAGTTGCGGTTTGTTACTCGGGTTCATAATGTAGATAATTGTACAATAGCCATTTTGGTTGTTGTGTTGTTGGAATGCTTTTTTTTTAATAGTTCTTTTGGCTACTGTGTCGCGATGTCCTTTTGAATAATCTTTCTTAATCCTTCTGGCTTTTTGCTTTCTTTTTTTTCCAAATGTTCGGGACTGTTTTAGTGTCAAGTTTTTCTTCAAACTTCTAATCCAATAAATAAGTTTGTTACAGATTTGTCAACTTCTGAATGGATAGATGAAAGATGGAATAACATGGACTACAGAATTTAGAGAGAATGGTGCCTGGGTCCTAGCTGATGGTAATTAAATATATCTTGTTAAATTTATTTCACACATCTTTTTGACATCAACAAAATAAGATTCTACGTGGTGCTAAGTATAGGAAATTTTATAAAATCTATAAACTATGAATTCTATAATGAAGTATCCGAAACAGAATGTTCGTTACACGATTTAATGACTGAAGTAATAGGAGTTGATGGGCTGTGATCTCAGTTAGGTGTTTATGCAAATGTACATGTCCGTTAGATTAGTGAAAAATAAATAGCGTATAATTGATATCTTTTGATATCTGCATGACTAATTTGTTTATTTTTGGCACACGAATATTTTAGAAAGTCTAGGATTAATTATTTCTATAAATGAGAGGGTTGTGCTTTCTTCTTTTCTTTAATTTTTCTCATATTCAATCGAATTTTTGATGAAATTTTGTTTGAGCTGATGGATTCTTTAATATTTTATTAATAACTTTAGAATTTTAATTTACTGTATGAAAAAAAAATCGTCGTAGTACCGTAAAACGATTTTGGGTCAGTAGCTTCACATTTCAATATTGAATATTTGAAAACACTGTAGTGGATTTCAAAAATCGTATTTCTGGCGCCTTCGCTACTTGATCAACTGCGATTGTTTTACTTGATGTAGTTTCCCAACTTACCGTTGCTTTAGCATAGAGTGCGCTAAAAAATTAGTGATTTTTTAGTACGTCGGTATTTCAGGTCACGAGTCACGAAATCCCGTATGAGTGTTGGTTTATTTCTATACCAAGTCAGTGGTATTCTTTTACATATCGATGTTCAGTTATTTAAAAATAATGTATTTAAAAATAATATAAAAAATGAGATGAAATTGAACCAAAAATGGAACAAAAATTGACAAAGTTTTTTTATTTAGAAATTTATTATTTCCGCTCTCTGCGTTTGGAGTTTCCGAAATTGTTGCTACGATATAGAAAGAGTATATGCTAATTTACCACTGTACACTGTACACTATTTTGTTAAAACATGATGGTTTGTAACGATTTATAATTAACCTCGGATTCGAACGCGAGCCGAAGTTAACAAAGGCTGTTTGTGATTAAACTGAAAGAGATAATGTGTGTGTAGTTATATCGACCCATAAGCACACGAACTGAAACAAAACAGACAATAAAGTTGTCACGATGAACGTTTGTAGATTTACAAATTTTTAACTCGAAGATCAATCATGAAATCTAATACCGTACGTACAAATTAACTCTCAATTTCTGAGAATAATCATTAAACTTTTGCATAGATTCAAGATACTGTAGAAGAATTGCTGCAGTACACTTTTCTGATAATCTTTTTCCTTAGTATAACATTTACAATTATCAGGATTTCCAAGTAAACGAAATTCCAAGAACTACGGACGTTCATCGATAAAAATGACGAACGCATCGACAAAACTTTCTCATTTAATAACAACATTCCTGCACAAATTCCTACTCGTACCAGCGGACACCCTTTCTCATAAACACGTTAATAAGTGCAAACTGATCGAAGCGACAATTCGGCCCGTTCTCTCGAAAGAATCCACGTTATCCAGCGACGTCCCTTCCTGGTTTGTACATTTGACCGGATTCCAACCAGAAACGAGGACGACACGGTACGGAGAAAGAGACGCCAGGACGCCTTATCAATATTATCACTGGCTCGGCGAGGGGATATGATAGGGCGGTGTAATCGGGTGGCGAGCGACGTTGGTGGGGGAGGCGACGCTCGACGACGCAGGCGCCGCGTACGACCCCCCTAACGGTACCATCGTCGTCGGCGTCGTCTTCGTCGTCGTCGTCGTCGTCGCCGTCGTCGTCGCCGTCGCCGTCGCCGAGAGAGACGTCGCGGCCCGTCGTGCCTCTTCGTGTTTTCAGTTCCGACCGAACGACGGCGACTAACAAAACCACGGAAAATCCTTTCCGCGTAGGGGAAGCTCTCTTGCTCTTGTTTCGTTGTGTATCCCGACGGTGTTTGTTTGACACGCGGTCTCGAGAATCCCTCTTCGTCGCCGGTAGACGCACCGATTCGAAAAAGGTGGGAGCACGCGGGAAAGCAACAGTGTTTAACGATATACATGTAACATCCCCGTGGACACGGTGTCGGTCATCGAATGGCAGTTACTATCGTTTCGAACGTTCCCTCGGCCAGGATACGTGGGAATACGTTGAGGGCAAAGTGACGCAGGAGCTGTTCGATTTTGAACCTGCAAGGCGTGGTGGCCAGCAGAAGGATGTAGCTGCCTGGCGTGCGTTGGATTTTCGTATATTTTTTGTGAAAATCGTCGCGACGGATATGCGACGTGTCCTCTCGTACGAGCGAGAGGAGTGACGAACAGTGGTTTCGGGTGGACAGTATCCAGTGGCCGTCGCCAACAGGTTACAAGAGCCGATGAGTACGTCGAGAAATATCGCAAGAAGTCGCAAGAATGGTCCACGCACGGATCCGCCCGTTTGTTGTCGCGGAGAACGAAGAAGAAGTATAAAAATAACTGTCCGTGAGTTCTCTCGAGCTGAAATGCACAACCGTCTGATTCCCGCGAAGCAGGACGTTCGATTCAGGGGAGTGTACCACGTTCCAACGTGCTGTCGCGAGCAACGATCGCAGTGAATCAAACAAAAAGGAAAAAAAAAGAAAAAAAAGAAAAAAGAAAATCGTAACCCGCGCTTTCGCATTTTCGTATTGTAAACGCAACTTAAACAAATCCACCACGTGCCTTTCTCGTCGTCGTCTCGACGACGGTTCGTTTTCTCTTTCTCTTTACGATTGATCCTCGCTCCTCTTTCGCTTTTTTCCTACATACGTATATACGTGCGACACACACACACACACACACACACACACACACGCACGCACGCACGCACGCGCGCGCGCGCGTATACGGCCATGATACCCGCGAGTTTTTCGTTTCACCCGCTTCGCGTTTCCGCAACCATCGCTGGAACAGGTGTCAGCGTTCGTGAAATTCGAGCGTTCGCCGATGGTGTTCTGTCACTGAACTAGTGGAATCGACGTTCGTCGTCGTGGAGACGCACAGCACATCCAGAGAACGTTTCCCGAGATATTCACCGAGATAACACTTTGTGGAAATGTCCGCACAATGCGCTTCTCCGAGACGTTTGCTGTTCATTCATCCGGGCGCAGGGAAGTTTGACTTCGAGCCGACGAGGTCGAAGCTTCTCCGAATTCTCACCGCGAGGGTGCGATCGTACGGGCCAACGTTGCTCGGACAGCTTTCTAATTTCTTCAGAGGCAGCCGTTTGTCGAGGTACTCGCGGCACGTTGTCCTTTGGTTGTCTTAAGAGGGGAATTCCGAATCGGGCGGAACGAGAAACTTGAAGAGGGAGATCGCTCGGGAAGAAAGTTACTCAGCGTGATATATTCGAGGAACCAAGGGAGGGAAACGCGTGGACCACTGTTTGCGAAGAAGGAGGGAACCCTCGTGCACAAAAAAAAAAAAAAAAAAAAAAAAAAAGAAAAGAAAAGAGAAAGAAACAAAGAAATCTAGAAGGATCGCTAACGACAACGCGACGTTTTCCAGATTCCTAGTACCCTGTTCTGGAATTCGCGGGAACGTCGTTCGTGCGGCGCGTAGTATATCAACTATAAATAGCTGTTTTCTCGCGTGGATCGTACGTCTTGAGCCGGGCAGCAGACATCGGAACACACAGTGTATGTGGTGTACATACGTACATACATACACATAGCGGAGCCTCGTGTCACGCACGTCGAGACAACGTTTCAGGCCTTGTGCCCTTGGATCAACCGGGAGGATGAACCATACGTAACATGCTACAGCCTGTTCTTTAGTTACATCTAGATAGACGAGTATTGGGTCCAAAAAGGAAGTCAAACGAAGACATCCAGCCTTCTTGTTCGGCGAACAACACGTATCGACTCTGTCCACGTAGCTTCGTATGCGAATTTTGTATAACAAGAACACCAAGAAACAACGATACACTCGCGGAACACGTAATTAACGTTACAAAAAGAGAGAGAGAGAGAGAGAAAGAGAGAGAGAGAGAGAGAGAGAGAGAGAGGTGTTCCTTGCAATAAAAAGGTAAAGGCACACTGAAAAGCGAAACTTACTTGGTGCCCACACTTTTCTTCGTTCACTATCCTCCCTTGCCTTTTATATCTGAGAAAAAATCTAGAAACGAAAGAGAGAGAGAGAGAGAGAGAGAGAGAGAGGGAGAGAAAAAGTCGTCCGACTAGCAACGAATATTCCTCTTCGGTTGTTTTCCCCTCCCTCTCTTCTCCAGTCGTTCCTTAGGAAGAACAAAACAGGGTTTACACGCTACTGGGAACGAATCGTGACGAACGTCGCCGATATTAGCTGGTGCTTCTCTTTGTCCTCGACGATCATTATGCTCAACTCGTGCTGTGCTTTTTTCTACCGTGCTTGTACGCATGCTGCGAGTGTTTTTTCAGTGCTGTAGTGTTACGCGTTAATTATTGAAGCAAGGCTTAACGAGCCTTCGATCGAACGCCAAACGTCTGGTCGGCCCAGGTACCTGGGAATATTCCTGCGATGCCTGTTAGACGAGGTCACGTGGCGCCCAGGACAACGATCATCGAAACTATCATCAGAAAGTTCGATACTCACGGTGAGTTTCGCTGATAACGTGACTCGCGAAATGAAAACACTCGAGCCAGCCGGTGTTTAGTGATTAGTTTTTCAACTATTTATAACGCCTTTGAAAGTTACACGTTGTAAGAGTACTTTCAAAGTTACGCGATAGAATTATTAATTCTAATCCAATTTTCATTGAAGCGAACGCCTACAATTAATCGATCTCTTTCTTTTACAAATAATAAACAATATATCGGTTATAGACGATTAGTAGATTAAAACTAATTTGTGTAAAATCATTTTTGCTATTCGTTGGTCACATATTTCGATGAATAAAATGTAGGTTCTTCGTGCATTCGAGCGAAATTTTAAAATTCAATAATACGCATAGAGCACGTGTATGTGAAATATTTAAATGGCACTCACTGTAACAGGTCTCTGTCGAAGTTCAATTTCTGTAATTACAAAGACACGAATTTCAATATTCGTGTGATTCGTGTACTTGTAAGAAATTTAAATTGAAAAGTGCAGAAACGCACTGACTGCACACAATAGACGGAAATAGGTGCACTTGTGAAAAATTTTAAAACGTAAAAACGCGAACGCAATGGAACTGCAAAATATCGAAAGTAGAGTATCCGTTTTAATGTTTGCCGATGAAAATAAATATTTGCTTAGGGTTAATTTTTACAACTGCGTCCGCGAAAATGTAAATTTGCATGAAAATCCGCAATCCGTCTACAAATTAAAAATGTTATTTTCGCTCGTGCTCGAATCATTCGTTTATTATTTGCAAACAAATGCCCTTAAGACAGCCAATCACGCGAAATACAACCGCTTGTCCTTTATTGCGAATTTTAACTTTTAACTTTGAGAGACGCAATTACACACGCGAGATTTTAAGTCTCGAATAATTTATCACGCGTCGTTTACGTCCCGATTAAACGGGACGTCGATAACGGGAGCGATTGGGCAGTGGAAATTTTTCATTAAAATTAGACGACCAATTTCACGGTTTGTCGTCCGTTTGCGTTGTCGTTCATCTGCGATAAAAAGTAAAAAATCAATTTCCAGGAATTTGCGTTGAACGAAGCACGCCTCTCACTTCTCGTGTATATAGCACGATCGTATATAAAGTTTAATAAAAGTTCTTCAAGTGGGGAGCACGACTTTCCTTTCTCGCCGAAGATTAAAATAAAGTTAACAGCCGGAGGGTTGTCGTTCTGGCCAGCTCGATATAATCGAAGTTTTTAGAACTGCTCCACCTAGGATATGGAACGAGTAGGCATCGAGCCAGAACTCCATTTTCAATATTATTTAAAACATCTCCGACGGAAGGCGCGGAGGCATCGTGGCAGGGGTAGAATCGGTTAAATGGAAGAAAGGGGTAGTTCTGTTTCACAATAGGACAATGCATGTCACTGGCAATATCACTCGAGGCATGCCTAAAGTCCTTGCAAAGGAAAGCAAACCTAGAGGAAAACCGACACAGAGTTTCGAGACGTGTACGATTGATCGCGATGAAAACGCGGACTTAGAGCCTGTGTTTTCTTTCGTCTTCTCGTTGTTTACTCGCACCAGCCTTGCCAATCCAAAAGATTAGTTGTTTGCGAAATCTTCGTTTCGCATTCGAAGATTTTTTCAAGGATTTTCTGTTATTCGTTTCGCATTGTGTTGCCTTCAACTAGCAATTTCTTAATTTTCGAACGACATTTTTAAACTAACGAAATGCCCAAAAGTTCGTACGAAGTAAGTTGTCTCTTTAGTTTATGTATTTTTTCTTTACGTTCGTTTTTACATTGAATTTTATTTAGCGCGAAATGTTAGTAATCTTTCAATGCTTTGAATTTCTCAATAAAATTTTTTTTATTTAATTCTATTCTTAAGTTCCGTTTTACTTAGAATGGGATATTCGGCTCGGGATAATATCGGGTTATACGTGACTAACTTATTAATTTATGTTAGATTAAAAATAAAGCAGTAACAATAATTTTCTTAAACTGACGAGTATGAAATAAGTTGCTTCCTAGTTGCTTTTTAGTATTTAGCATTACCGATGACATGCGCGATTTTCTCCAGATAATCAGACATTGACGTACGACTAAACGTGCTTTCATAGCCGAGCTCACGCGGATTAAGAGCTCGAAAGAGTCTTTAATCCTTTGCACAAAGGATCTGGAAAGCTTGCGTCGAATGATGTGGCTTTCAGCAAAGTATCTTCTTCCCTGCTGGTAAAGAGTGCGAAACAAATAAAAATTACTTTCAAATCCAATTTCAAAACATTTGTCTTTTTAAAAGTAAGTTTCACAAAATTAAAATTACATCTTTTCTAAGATTTATTCCAAGAGATTTATTCCATACCGTACTCTATATGTACACATTCACATTTAAATACAAATTTACATATATTTTGCATTTACTGTCTCTACATGTTATTTTTATCAAAGATCAATAATTTACTAAATTTTGAAACTTCTGCTACAAAATATACTGAGAAGAGAAATATGATTTACTCTCTTACGTCTCTTTGTATCTTCTTTCCTGTTGTGCCGGGAATTGAATCGAATTTTTTCTCTAATGGGCCGCTGCTGCTGCACCATTGGGGGATTCCGTAAGAAATTCGGGTGGAAAGTTAAGTCTATGAGGTCGCGTATCATCGTTAACGAAAGCCGCGACTGTCGTACGGAAGGGCGGAATGGTAACAGGCATTAACGCGATAAATTCTTGGGAAACCTTTGTAACGCCAATTTATATAATAAAAAATATGTATGCCAGCCCCTTCAGGGTGGGCTTTTGTCCCGGTGGCATTGCTGCCCGTCAAGCCTTGGCTTCTAATCTGACGTCCTCTCTATAGCACCTACACATCCAACCGCGTTTCGCTCTCGTTTTTCCTCTCTTCCACCCTATCTCTGCGCTCCTTATTCACTAACGCACGCCATCTTTTTCGATACTCTTCAACTGTCTTCTTGTATCGTAATCGAATATGACGTTCGGAGGGCAATCTATCCGATGCGCAAACACTGACAGATCGCGCAGTAGCAGCCCTTGAAAACGTGAAATAATTCCTAGCCACGATGACTGCGTAATCAATGAACAATCTATAACGCTCGCAGGATTTTCTTAGAGACAAGTATGGCCGAGCACGAATGTGCTTTACCACCAAATTCACCTCTTATCCCTTATACCTGAAATCAGGTATCGTTTGGAAGGTGATCATTTTATCTTGCAACAATTCTACGACGTTTGTTCGAACAAGCGAGCGATCTTTCTTTAAATTATTTGATTATTCGATCATCAAGTAAGACAATGTATTTAATTTTCTATCTACAAGTTATTTCAAGTAACGTTATTCAATTCATCATCTTTGAAACGTATCGTTTGAACAATTTCCAATCCTGCTGTGCAAGGTGCAACATTTCAATGGGCATCTTTGTTATTCGTAATTTCAGGATAAAAATCCATAGGACGAGATTGCACAATTTTATAAGGCGCATTCGTATTGGTAAGATTTTAAGGTCAACACAATTTTTGTTTTAAATGGAATAATATTGCATCAATCAATATATTCTTTTCATATTTGACGCAAAAGTATTAGGGTATTTGTGTTTGAAAGTACTTAGTTAACAAGGTAATGTAACTACAATTCTGTAGAACTTTGCGTATAAAAGACAAAGAAGCACGCAGAGTAATATCCTCACGTTCAATTTGTTTCTTGTCTTTCATATTAAAATGTTAAATTTGGTGGAATTACGATTGAAATATCTTTGACAGCGATTGTTGATCATTTTAAAATTATGATAATTGTATACGACAATAATTATAATAAAATGTGATAATAGTACACAAAACTATGTTTTATTTTGAATAAGTATATATATATATATGAGAAACGTAATCAATAATATTATGTGATCCAACAAACAATCCATAAAATGTTAAAATTCCTTATTTTCCTGTTGGAAATTCTATGTGCAGATATTTGTAGATTATATGTATTCTTCTTATGCTAATGTGAATGCGTGATTCTGCAGATTACATAAATTCACAATCAAATTTATAATAATCAGATCAGATAATAATTTTGAATATGATCAATCAAGCTTAAATGTTTCTGTCGTCGTATTGAATTTGTCATAGCACGTCCATCATTGTAGTTTATTGATAGATTTAAGATTTGTTCATTTATGTTTAGTTGCAGAAGAGATCATACATTGATATGTAATTTTAAAATTTGTCACAATTCTCTTAACCTTCTATCTGTAATCAAAATTTCGTCTGAGCAGGAAAAAATGATTATTAGTATCTAATAATTATTATTAGATTATTATTAGTATTTGTAAAAAATGATCATGCATATCTATTAATTGTCGTAAATATGTCATTTCGTATTTTCTTAATTTTTCTGCCATGTTTCAAAGCATATAAAATAAAGTTTTCATAATATTTGTAGATACGTACAATATCATAGAAAGTCGAATGCATTTTTTTTTTATCAAATCTCGAAGTTTATATCAGTGAATATTTCATTTTATGACGAAGAAGTTTAGGTTACCAAAATACCAAAACTTCGTGGTTTCACGAAGAGCGGGAAGTTTAAACGATCGCGAGATCCCATTAAAACGAATGTTGCTCGAACAAACGACATTTTCAAACATGCTTAATTTGGTAAATTACTGTTGCGAATAATCTCATTATCAATTATATTAGAGGAAGGGGAAGAGGAGGGAAGGATTATTCATGCCAAGGTCAGATTGTTCGTTGAGCGCAGTCTGGATTCTGTGTACGCGTGTGAGACTGGTTCGAAAATGTGACATCAGGAACCTGGCACGGATTCG
Organism: Melipona beecheii; assembly: GCA_032399605.1. Taxonomy (NCBI): domain Eukaryota; kingdom Metazoa; phylum Arthropoda; class Insecta; order Hymenoptera; family Apidae; genus Melipona; species Melipona beecheii. Next base: position 1,330,494 of record JAUCMO010000309.1, on the reverse strand, counting down.
TTTTCGTGTATGAAACTATTAAAAGTCGACAATTAGGGCCGTAGTCGGGGTTTAAACTGTACTTCAGGACGGAAAACCGATACCGTTACCGCTGCTTATAAATTTCGCCCTTATCTGGAAACTACTTTATTTTCGGTACACGCATAACGACGATCTGGCTGACAAAATTGTCGCGAGAAAGAAAATAGGGAGATTTATGCGTGTTGTAACGACAAATATTATGGATTTGTTTGTATGGAAACAGAAAATGAATTTCGTGAACCGTGTGCCGCAAGACAAGTGAGTCCAAATTGTCTAATAAAATGAACGTATTATATAAAGGAAAGAATAAAACGTGATAGGTATACATTTTCGTTGATATCTCGATTTTAATGTCACTTTGTAAGTAGAATGGAATATTTTATTATATTTAATATGAATAACTAAAACTGAAAAGAACTTGTTAGGTCTGAAGATATAGTTGACAATGTTGCGTGAGGGATAATTATTAAAATAAGTAACATTTTGATATTTTCAGTGTTGCAACGAATGCAGTGTGGGACGAGAGGGTCCAAAAATACGTGTACTTAGTTCAATGATTATATAAAATGATAAAAAGAATAAAGTTTTGGTAACGTGGAATTAATTGATTTTCCTCTATGTCATTGGAAACATAATAAGATTAGATGATTGCATAAATTTTTAAATAATGATAAAAATTCCATCAACGTATGATATAATTATTAATCTAAAATTAAATTTCACTCCAAACAATCCACTCTCAAGTATTTAAATTGCTCATTTATAAAAAATGAGGAACATAATTTATCATGTTCTTTCTCTGCAGTTTTCAAAATATCACGCAGAAAAAATATTCATTTTTATTCGGAAAAAAATTCATTTTTATTAATATTTCTATTTTTACTTCACTCAATGACTAAAAAATATTTTAACGAAAGTTTAAAAGTTGAAAATTAGTTGATATTACGCAAACGTCGATTAATACTGTTATTAATATTAGACATTGGTATAATATTTTAATTATAATTTTTAATATAACGTGTAATCAATTGTTTTGTTAACATAATTTTATAATGTATGACATTAGGTACGTGCTTTTTTCATCTCTTGATCATTGTTTATTATATAATCTCCCTTTTATAAAAAGCCTAATTTATGGGCCTTCAATTGTGGTTATCAAAAGAGAAACGAAAACGCAAGTTCCATATCCAAAGAAGTAGCTCTTTAAAGAGCTTATCAAATTGCAATAGTACGTATTAGTATTAAGAACATTAGCACGTAAACAATGATTTAATTTTCATAAAGTTCAAGTTAATTACCTTTGGCGTATCAAGTTAATTTTCACATTGCTGAAAGGTCGAGCTTCTTGTTGTTGCAACAGCTTCCCATCAATTTCGGTGATTCATGATCTGACAAAAGATGGTCAAAGCCAAGACGCGACGCAAAAACGTGTCTTTCTCTTCTCTCTCTCTTTCTTGATTTTAAGGCAGAAACGAACGAGGGAAAGTGGGTCAGATAGTTCTTCGAGATCTCGATTCTAGTCGGTCATGGTACGTCGTCTGTTCGATGAATCACTGATCCCGATGAAATTTATAAATTTGTACTCTTGTTGGCTCTTCTTCGCTCGCACGAATAATCCGACTCCCAACTCTGTTAATCGCAAGGGGGAAACGTTGACTAATCTTGACAAACGGAGACGGATATCCTAGAAACTTTGGCGTCAGACTATTCGAACTTTCAAGCTGAGATTTTTCGTGAATTTGAGCATTTAATCGTGTGTTAAAAACAGTCTTGGATCAACGAAATAGTTCTCCTTCTTTTTCTCTCTAAATTTATCCTGACGGATGCTTTTTTAAAGTAACACTATTTTATATTAACTCTGTGCACTTTAGCTAATTTTTGTTGCATGACTTACTAGCAACAAGGTATTTTTATAGTACAATAAATACAGAATAGTATACTCCCTTAGAGTGAATTTTGAAAGGAAAAGAAATTTTCTAATGCACGCGTTTGCGTACGCTCTATATTTGTAAAGTTTCGTAATTTTCTGATTACTTTATAAATATGAGATACAAATGTACTGAGTGTACTCAAACTTTTAGTCGGTGGTATGTTCGAAAAATGAATTTGAAAGAATTCATTGCAGCGAACAATTTTTCAAAAAAAGAATCTCATACAAATGACAAACAGTCTAATTCCACTTGATTCTATTTTAACTTTCTGATAAAGTTTTTTTTTAACAAAATAACCTGTAATATAAATATTGCAATTCTTTCTGACTGCTAAAGAGTGCTTTCAATCGAGTGTTTCAATCAGCCTTCAATAACAAGCGATTCGAACGGAAATTGCGGCGAGTCAACAGCGAAATGCACGCATTTCCGTGTTTCTTCCCTCCTTTTTCCCTTTCTTTTATCTTCTTCCCTATCGTTTACGAGCAGCATACGTATACGTAATAACGAAGATACGTGTGCTACCGTGCGATAAATTCGTCCAGAAACTTTGGACTGTTGCCAGGATGGATATTTAAAATTCTCCGCGGTTCTCCACGAACCCCCCCCGGGTTTTTTCTTTTTTTTCTTTTTTTTCTTTTTTTTTTTTCCACCGCGATGGACGAAAGAACGGAAGACATCGTGAACGCTATAGACGCTAATGGACGGGTTCATCAAGTCGGTTGCCAATCGAACTGATTGCTATAATTACCATCGCTTCGAATGCATTATTCACGGCCGGTTGTCGCGGTCGCGGATTATGATTAATTTCCACTGTGTCGTCCAGCTGCTTATCAGCAAAAATGTCGCGGATTATTATTGGTGGCCTGTGTTCGTGCAACACACGTGTAAGATGTACGAGTTAAATACATGATTATTTAACCTCCCCGGTTACTATACATGTCCTAGAAATCTAGGATAAAGGATGATATTCAGAATGATATTCTCGGATAAAGAATAATGAGAGTGGTACATAAATCATAAGTATCAATAATTCACAGTGTCTGCCAAGATAACGCGACATTGCGAATTATCACATTTTATGTTTCAAATTTTGTTTCCCCTCCATTTTGTTTTCGAACATTTCGAACTGAGTTTGACGATTCGATGGAGTGCTTTTACTATCGATGGATCGTTATTGTTTCGTAGAAATACAATTTAAAAATGAAAAATATTTGTACCTTCGAAAAGAGATCAGGATAATTTTGGGTCAAATAACTATTAAATGTCCGAATTAGCCACTTTCAGGAATAAGAAATTTTAATTCCTAATACAGTAACGAACTCGGAAATGAATCCAGTCTTTCAGTCGGTGAATGCTGGGTCCATTGGATTTCAGTTTACTCTACTCCATTAACTTCCTGTAAAACCAGTAAATTCGTAATTACCAGTTTGGACGAGAAATCTACGGAGTGAAAGTAATTTAGCAATGCAACAAAGTGTTAAAAGAAACACTGTTTCATAATTATTTAAACTGTCGATCAAGATTTTACATGAAAAGATGATAAATCTTGGAAAAAATTATTAATATTTCTGTACTCATCTTCTTTTTTCTTTTAATATTATAAACAGTTCAAAAATCTCGCGCCATATGATAAATCTTTTGACAACTTTTGTGTCGAGTAAGTAAAATACGAAAATACGAATTTTTGAACGATTCAGTTCTCGAATGTTGTGGATAGAGAAATGTTTGAACGCGAGTTTAGGTTAATTTACGGGGATGAAATCTAATTTAGGAGTGAAACATGATTGTGCTTAGATTTGATTGGCTACATTTGCATGCATACCGTCTGTATTGGTAATTATGGAAATTACTACAAACAAATTAATACAGTTCAACAAGAGAAATTTGGTAACTCGGAAAGACAACTTGACATTAGTATTGCCAAAGTGGTCAAAGTAATCAAGTCGTAAGTTTTCGTTGAAATTTCATAGACTTACAACAGAGATGCATTTTTAGAAATGAATACGAATTGTCGAGATGGTATTTATTTAAATAAGAGATATTTTGGTATGGAATAATTTATTACTCTGAGCAGTAAATAGTCAATTTTTCACTTTCATCGTTTATTTGTGGTTACTAGTTTATTCAAAGCGTTTGACAAACATCAGCTGTCCATGTTTTGTAACAAACGATGAATGTACAATGCAGCGCAAATTCCAAACAGTTTCCGTTAAAAATGAGGAACAATTTATCTCAATGATGGTTCCACAGTACTCGCATTCTTGACATTTGCTTCGCGTTAGCTTCATAGGCTCGCATTGATCTAAATATATTTGCTATCTATCCAAATGTATTTTTCTATTTACCTTGCGATTTTTAATAACACTGTAAACATTGATAAACCATACATCACATGTTATATCAAATAATGTTGCATAATTACGTTCTTTTGGATAGTTGAAATAATAAACGAGTAGAAAAGAACGCTCTAACACAAAGATCGAATACAGTCAATTTAAATTGCAAATAGAAAATAACATTTTTCATGCTATAAAAGAAGAATTTGGTTTTTAATTTCATTCCATTTAATTTAACTTTGGACGTTATTTTACTTCATTCATTTATTTATTCTTCAATTTAAAATTTTCCAAGTATATCTTTTTCAATTGTTTTCCCAATTATCGTAGTCATAGTTTCGCCCGACGGAGAATGTTTACGAAATATTTACGAAATGTAAAATGAAAGAGAAGAATACGTAAAGAAGAAGAGCCTAAAAATAACAAGGAACTAATAAGAACAAAGTAGCACCCTTTGCATTTTCCGTATGCCCTCACGGCCGGTTCCTTTTCGACCGGGTCTCGTTAACTTTTAACGAAATGCATACCCTCATTCAGTCGCCTATGCAAACAAAAGCACGCTCTAGTACGTCTCGGGCCTAATTAAGCTCGCGGTTTCCGAGTAAATATTTTCATAAGACGAATCACTTAAAATTCTTTCGCCGCGAGTTAGACCGGGCAAACAGGAAGTTTCACGACATTACGACGAATCCTGTAATCTTACTTAGGCTTATTTAGAAGGCTACACCGTCGAAAATAAGACGGAGCAGAAGCAGGAAGCGGATTCGGCAAATGTTAAAGGCTACTTCTGCTACATCTCGAAGACGTTTAATTATATCGTAAACGTTTGTCGAGTATTATATCGATTATTATATTTGACGCGGTCTCTATCGTTCACGTATGTACCTACAGCCAATCTAAAAAGTACGTAGAAATATGAAACTTATTGTTAACGCACAATTAAACTTTACTACGTTGATGATTAAAATGTAATTAAAATTACTACATTTAACGTGAAGCTTTCCAGACTGACTGCATGTGTGTAATGATGATATTTTCTTTTCCTATGTCGTGTAAATATTCCTTGTAACTCTAATCGTTAAAGGGTAATCTATTAAAACAAAGAGTGATATTTTTACAATATTGGAGTTCGTATAATACGTAGTGGAGTTCGCTCATTATCCTTGCAATTGTAACTTTTTGTTCATGTTAAAGTACGTATGTCGAGACAACTAAGAGAAGTTTGAAGAGAACCTAAAATTTACGTTCAAATAAATTGTTCTTAGCTTTTATCTTTTGGCACGATGCTTCCTAAAATGATAAAGATAAAATGAAACGAAATATTATTTGGAGCGTATGGAAAGTTCATTTAAAATGGCCTGGTGAAGAACGTGTTGAATAAATACTTAAATCAATGTATTTCATATACAATTTTCATAACTGATGGACGCGGAGCATGCATATGTTAATTTAATTTAATGTGGTTTTCATAATTAGCGATGCAGAATGTCCGCGAAAATTCTGCCGAGTAAATTATGTTTCAAACTTTAAATGTTACGAGGGAAATTAATAGTTGTTACTGTATCTCTTGATTCTTTTACAATAATTAATAGACTATATATGTGTGTGTGTGTGTGTGTGTGTGTGTGTGTGTGTGTGTGTGTGTGTATGCGTAAGGGAATAGTTTTATTTCTTCACATAACTCGTAATATGAAATTTCTTAATTTTAGGAAATTTAGGTAATTTTAGGAAATAAAAGAAAAAAATTTACAATTTCACTTTCATATTGTATCCCATATTTGTTTTTATTCCAGAATTATTTCATAATTCTCTTTCTATTTCCAGTTTCTTTTTCTTTAATAGCTCGATTGAAAAAACATACTTGTTACCATCACTATTAAATCAAACTACTCTCCGTGTTTTACTATATGTAATCATATAAATATAAATATCAATTTATATCGTGTAATGTAAATGTAAGAATATTTCTTTTCAAATTCATTCGCTACATGATAGCACTGCAATGATATTGCAATTACGAATGTATTCGTCATCAATCATCAATCACAAACTGAGAACCTGAAAATACGCGTGAAAGCTATTTCCATTCGCTGTGAATTATACATAAAGGCTGCTTAGCGTAATTCTCTTTTACCCGTATGGAAAAGTCATCGTCTCGTTCCAACCCCGATACCTCTGGGAAATTTTCCATAAAGCTTCCGAGATGATTGTCGTCTTCCTGGGAACGAATCCCTCGACACGCGATTCGAACGCCACGAACAACTTTATTACAATGGCAACGCGGTAGTACGGACTGAATAGGTAAAAATCAGTTTCAATTAACTCGTTGACATATTAATTTTCGCACGTCGAGCGAAAGAGTTTCCTTGTACACAGACGGTTGCTTACGAAAATATTCGAAACATTTTTATGAATATATTAACCTTTATGACCAACCTTTTGCGAATATATCGCGTATGTTAGGCGAGATATTTTGGAATTTCATTAGCTCTGTTACGAGACGGATTTATCGTGATTACCTGCTGCGAATTTTTATGCAAATTGAAGTGGAAAGGACTGTACATTGGCACTTTTCATACATTTTTCCATATTACGTGTATCATTCGCATAAATTTTCGTTTTGGAGTAATATAGCGAATTGTTTTGCTTGATGATAACGCTTCGTTGTAACAATAAATATGAAACACTGTTTCATAAAAAGCGGATTTAAAGTACTGCTATTTTCAGCTCTTCGATGGGTTATTTAACTAAATGGAGACTTGTACAATCTCTAAAGTAAAGTATGTACATTTACTTGCGCCAAAAATTTTGCAATTCCTATATCAGTTTTTACATTTGTTTTAAACTTGATCAAGAAAGTCACTGTAATCGAATAGATTTTAATAAATTTGAAGCGATTACATCGAAATTTTCAAAATCTCGATTACGATTCAATGAAACCATTATTAATGTGCTACACAATAATACACGTTTATATACGTACATTTTCAAATTTCAAGTTTTATTTTATACATTATTATAGTATCCATTTGTATAAAACGTGCGATTCAAACTTGCGATAAAAATACTTTGTAAATAGATTTCGGATTCAAACAAATGGATTCAACCGATAAGAGTTGAAAAAATTCGGTCCGTTACAAACGTTCTACTACAGGGTGGCCATTAAAAAACTGGAAGGTTTGAAAAAGTCATAACTTGTTCATTTTCAAAATGACGGTCATTCGGGGGATGTTGTTTTTCACACGTAACACTGAAAAAAATATTCGTTAATTATATTTCCACATAAAATAATAAAAGAATTAAGTCAGTCTTTCTGTGACCACCATGTATATACAGTGCAAACGAAGTCTCTCTCGGTTTGACACATGCTTCGCGATAAAAACGTTCAAATATATTCAGAAACCGCTGCGCGAGATTCGAATGCGAATACGAATTCTCGGCTCTTTGTAAAAACCTTAATAAACGACGCATTACCAGTCGACGAATCGGCCGTTTATTTTGATTCGCGAGAAGCGAAGAATCGATCATTAGCTGCGCAATGTTTCTTCTCGCGGAGAAATTCCGACCGTAACCGATCGTTGCCGTGTCGTCCGCGGAAATTGACGGGCCGATGTGTACGAGGCATTTATTTTTCATCGTCGACGAATCGATTATTCGAGTCGCGCGAGATTCGAATCCCCCGTCGGATCGGACGGTTCCGGAATTTTCGCGGAAATCTTAATCTTTCGTGTTCGTGTCGCGTGCAAAATATACGCGTCCACCGGCCGTGCCATCTGTGATTTAACGTAGGCCACATGCGTCGCTCCGAGATATCTTTCGAAACTGAGTACTGGCCTAGGCACCATTCAAATTACCGTTATAAATACCGTGCGATATTTTGCTGGAAGGAGGACCATTTCGAACATTCCTACGTACGTTACTCGGCAAATTGTTTATAGCTGAGTCGGAATATTTACGTCGTCTGCGCTACACTTCTCGTTAACACGGATCGTTAACACTTACTCAATACCACGGTTTTATTCCCGTGAGAATTTTATTGCGCTTCGAGGGAAGACAGAACGTCTGAGAGTATATAAACCTTTCCACGAGAGAAGCTTATGGAAATAGTTTTGCAATGACACGCGAGATGTTACGTTGAATTCCTTCTTTTTTAGAGTCTCGAGGGAGAGTTTCTTGAAATATCTTCGAACGAGGAAGAAGGAAAGGCGGAAGTTGGTTTGGTCTAATTACTCGATTAGTCTTGTAACTTTTTTGCAACAAACGCGTGGAAATAGCGGTAACAAATTATAGTTTGTATTTATGTATAGTCCTATAGTCTATAGAGATCGGTGTTTCGAATTGATTACAAACCTTGTAAATTTTGCGAGTCTAAAAAATGAGAATAATTTTTGTCTCGTCATCTGAAAAGAAATAAAATCTTTGATCTAAAAAGAAATAGGAGAAAAAGAGGGAAGAAGGAAAAGAGATTAGTCAGTCGGTGTGTGTCTCGTGTCTTTTAGTACGAACTTTTCTAGAACGCTTATGGAAATAATTATCACGGCTGATGCAGACGACGCGCAATTTTCGCCCCCAGGGAGGTTCTTTGAACGTCCAGCTGCGCGGTTTATTGTTTTTCATTTGCTCGATGCTGTGCAGTCGATTCGCGGTTCTTTGAAGATCCCTCCCTTCATTTTCACGGTTCACTTCGCCGGCGTGTCTGCGACCTCCCGTTCAAACAATCGTTCGATCGCACCGCTCCGCGTCGCGACCGTTTTAGCTGGCAAAATTAAATGCAAATCAAAATTTCATCGGTCTTCGTCCAACGATTGTTTTCTCTCCGATAGAAGAATCGGGGAATTACCTTCGACTTTGACAGCGCGATCCTCCGGCACGAAAATAAACCACGAGAGTCGAGATTTCCCAGAAACCATCGTTCGATTATGTCCTGGTATTGAGAACCCCGAGAATCCAATAATTTCGACGAAAATCTAATCCGATTTTCACGGTATAGAAATCCATCTTCCGTGCATAATCCGCGCGTTATCCCAGGAACGAGATACCAATCTAATTTTCCTTTCGACTTGAAACTTCCACGAGCCTCGCTGGTTAAACTTTCGAGCGATTACAGGCAATCGGTGAAATAAAAAATTCACAAAAATTCGGTAAAAATATATTCGATAATATGACAGTTGAACTTGTTATTGTTATTGATGTCATAAATTTATTAATTGTATCGTTTTACAAGGCTAAGTGGTTTATAGAATCAGAGATGTAAATGAAATTTCTTTAATTAGAAAATTCTTAATAGTTTTATAAACTCGATGTTAATTTACCAGATAATGATAAATCTTTAATAATATTTATGTATGATTCATTATGATTTTAGACGATATTTTAGTGTATACTATTCGTATACTTTAACATTGGAACTAGCGGAATGAACAAATTCATAGTTTTCATAACTTTATAAATTTATAATGATGTTTCAAGCTTGCGTTCGTTATTTTATCCAGAAACATTTTATCACTGAAAGTGATAAGCGGGGGTGATAACCCAGAAAATCGGGCCTCTTTAGGTGCAACGCTAATGCAACGAAAATTAGCGATTGGTTGATTTGGGTCACGTGAGGGGGCGTGGGGTAGACCTCGAATAGGAGTGGCGTTGTCTGGTACTGACCGATCGTGCCTGTAATTTGTTTTGTGTCGTTTCAAATGTTTGCATATCAATAAAATTTTATGGCAAAAAAGTCGTCTTCATTTCTTAGTCGGAACAGTTGCTTCTGGGCCTTTCAGTGAGACGAATCGTACTGAGGTACAAATCGTGCAGTTTTTTTCTGTTCCTTGCATTCTTTATAACTAAGTCATCCAACTTGAAATTTACATGAACTACGTGTTGAAAATTTTATTTCGTTTACTCGTTACTTCATCGATAGAATAATACGAAATGAATTATTTGTAATTTGAGTTTGGAATAGATAATTACAATTAATTGACAACCGTTTTTTCATACAAGTAAACGAAATTTAAGGATTAATTTTAATTTTCCTGACGCGAGAATCGAAAATGATTCATGCGAAATCTATAGTCACTCCGCTCTGTTGTGCCCTTCGTTGTAAATCTCTGCACAGTGGCGGAAAGCTCAGTGAATCGAACACATGATGACTTTTTTGTAAATCTCTCGGTCTAACGTCCACGATAAGATGTATAATCTAGAAGCACCGTGATGCTTCTGGTCGCACGGAATATTTCGATGCGTTGATTTACGAGCTGTGAAATCTTAAAACCGTCGTGGAAGTTCTTTCGCGGAATTTCTATTTTCCTCGGCGACACGAGGCACAAGTGCGTTTTTGGCACGTGAAGGCTCGCTGCATGCTTCGCCGAAGTCGCCGCGGTGGACATCGTTTTAAAGGAACCGTGCGGAAATGACTAACGCCGCCGCGAGGGAGAAGGAGAAAACGACAAAGAGGGGCGTGGTAGGAAAGTTACCAAACTCGCGTTCGCCTCCCCGATTCAATGACTCGTTCTACTTCCCCAGCTTGCAAGTAGCGCAACCATGCGTTACGCGCGCCCTACCGAACGTAAACAAAATATCGACGCATATTTCCCGCTTGGACACGATGCCGATACTCGTTCTCCGAGAAAATCGTATTTTCGAATTTTCTGTTTCCCGGCGTGAAATCCAGTGGAACGTGTTCTAATCGGAAAAGCACGACGTTTAATCTTTAATATTGCCAGAAAGAAAGTTTCGATACAGAAGTTGCTAGTTTTGAGCTACTAAGTTAACCTGAACAAGATTGAGCTGATTCGTCATTCTAAACTTATAATAATTTCTGTATTTATATGTCTATATTTATTTTTTGAAGACGCTGTATGATTTTCATTAGAAATAAATAATATCGTAATTTCGTTTACAAAGATTGAGATTTGTGGGCTACAATAATTTTTACAAGACTTTGGTTAGTCTAGAAATGATTCGATTAACAGGTTAGTTAAGACTTAAATAATTGATTTATCATCACGTGATGGTCCTAATTTTAAAAAATAACTTTTGTCTCGGAACTTTTTTTTTTTGTCTTCAGTAGAAAGTTTAAAAAAATGTATTTCCACTTGATGGAATATCAATAGAAATGGAATGTCAACTGTTAGATTGATAGATTTTGAATTCAAATAAATAGCTAATTACAGATGGAATTGAGGGTTAAATCTCGAAATTAATCTGCAACTATTCTTCCGTTCGTAAATATTAGGACAATTTCTGATTTCATATTACAATATGACAATCAATTTAAAATATATAATAGACGACACGTTAATCATACCCAAAAAGCAACAAATTGTGTTTTGTCCACGAGTAGTTTATGTTTTATTAGTTGAAACAAAAGTCTACTCAAAATCTGAATCTGTAAAATCGTCTACAGCGTACATGCGGTAAAATTACAGGAAATGCTAATAAAATAGTAACACAAACATCCAGATTGATTACGTGAACAGATGTTCATCGAAGAAACAGAAAAAAGAAGAAATTAATTTGTGCACATCACAATCGAACACGACACATTTCGTTTCACAAACGAAACTATAAATAATTCTCAACTATTTCGAGACAATTTCTCAAAAACAAAGTCCTCCGGATTTAGTCAAAGTTTCCAAAAAGGTTTTCGTATTTACAAATGGAAATGTACGTACACTTACCGCGTGATGTTTCGCGTCGTTCAAGCTCCGCGAGAAGCTGGCAAACACGTAGGTTCGCGATCAAATACGTCAACCTCGCGACTTCATTGCGATTCAACTTGCCCGGTTCTAACGCGATATCGACAGGCTGCGGAGGCGTTATCTTTCTCTTCCGTCTTCCTTTCACTCTCTTTTCCCTTTTTCATTCCCGTCGTTCTCTCTCATCGCGGTTCGACGAGAAAACCTGTTCGACCTGGGTCACAGACGGATCACGGGGCCAGCTCTATGTTTATATATAGGATGTTTAAATCGAACCGCGTGAGCGGATTTAACTTTAACGCGGCGACAAGGTCGCTCCAGCTTGTCACAACATTCGCTTGTGGGCTAGCGTGACTCCATCGTATTTTCGGGTTTTCGGCTATAAGACGAATCGGCGGCCGGTTCGGTTTTATCGTTCAAGGACTGTTCAGCGAGATAAATCGAGAATCAACCGACCAGAAGTGTATCGGTGCTGTGCTACGACACATGTCGCACGCTTGGCGACGAAAGTGACACGATTGAAAAAAAAAGAACACGATTTTTCTAGTTACCACTGATGAGAGGGACGTGTTACTGCGCTTCATCAGCCGTGAAATTCTTATCTGTTTATCTTCGTAATTATAAACGTTGTTCTTCCTGACTCATGTGTCTTATTTTATAATGTATTATGTGTATAATACGTTTTACTTGACTGTCGGTTGTGAACAAGTGCATGTTGACAAAGTGAACAATCTGTTATTTCATCGTTTCTTTGATTGACTCTCAAGTGGTACCTCCGAATATTTGAAATTGTAAAAATTCAGGTCTCACATTGTTCCTTTTAGATCAAATTCATCTCTAACTTTTATCTCTCGGATGAACGCAATAGTGTAAATAGTGCAGTCACTAACAATAATTTAGATTAATAACTATTATTGGTATATTAGTAGGCTAAAGATGACAATAATAACTAACACTAACAATAATTCAGATTATTAGTACGTTAGTAGACTAAAGATAATCGTATGAAACGTTGCCTTTTTTTTTAAACATTGCTCAACAAATATACAAAATTGTAATCTACTCTAATATATATTGCAATTTTTCTCAACGAATTACTTCCATTAAACTCTTGAAATTAAAATTAAACATTAAATGTCTCTAAATACCTTTCGATTTAACACGGAATCAAGGTGCGTCGATTGATAGCCAAGTAACCAACATTTCAACGTGCGTCGATATCTCTCATCGGCCGTCTTCGTATCGAATTGATGAAATCCATTAGCGACGAATGTAACTGAGAATTAACAGACGATCATTGTTAGTAATCGCAGGAAGCGCAGCGACGAATGTTTGCAGAAGAAATCTCGAAAGATCTCGCACGGTTGAATCGACGGACTCGGAGTTTGCTTTGTTAGCATGTTACGTTTCACTACCGAGGAGAGCTGCGCGTGTCGTTTCCAGTTGCTCGTGAACTTTGGTTTATATACAGTGATTCACGATCGCCGTCGTGGTGTAGTTACTCTACCTTTTATGAATATTTCGCGCGGCTTCTATGAAACATTTTGAAATTTCGTTGGGGATTTAACGAGATACGTGCAAACGCCGCGGATTTAAGTTTCGACTGAAAAATTTGCGGTTTACGGTTTTCCTGAAAATGATGCCAATCAAATTTCGACGCAATCGCGACAAAATCTGTGCGATCAATCGTTGGTGATAACACCTTTTACGTTTGCGTTTTTTTGATTTAATCTCTTCGTGCGAATTAGGCAACTTGCGCAATTTCTCTTGATGTAATTTTTCGGAAACCTGTGTAATCAGTCACACAACAATACTTACGTACGTCTGTCAAATTTGAAGTATTTGAATCAAGAATAAAGGATCAATTATTTAAATCAGACCATTTTTCATAGACGGTCTTGAATTATTCGAATGAGATGCATACAATATACATATAAGGGATTTTTATAATATTTTCATGAAACGCTAAAGTCACTGCTAAAAGAGACTATTCGGCGACATAATGTTGGAGCTTTATTTATTCGAAGTAATATTTTACATGTTTCAAAAAATATATGCAAGTATTTGCAACATAGTGAAATATTAGAAGCAATCCTGTGGGAAAAAGAGTAATGCCACTTTTCTACCCATTAATACGAAATATTGATTTAAAACTACGATTTTTACCACGATTCTAAATTCACGTATTGTCGCGGTGGAAACAAAACTCCCAGTAAGTTCCAATTCCGTATATTTATAACCGCTCGAGTGGCTATGTACAACGTGAAATGTTGGTTGTTACGATAGAAATGGTACAGGATGCCATTTTGTATTCTTCTGTTTTATAGAAATTTCTGTGGAAATTCGGACAAATTTAATAATAGAGACTGAAGAAAGTTTCATGGAATCTTAAATATACGTATTAAATGGTATTTCAAGTCTCTTTTAAGTCAGTTTTCATAAAAATTCATAAAAAAATCTGAATAATTTTCATTTTCTCTTTTTTCATACAAATCAATTTTCATTGAGAGAAATATTGCTTTAAAATCCATTTCAAGCTCCAATTGTAATGGAAGAAACACTTTTAAAATTTTTAATTATTCATTTTTATTTTTTCATCTTCTATATGTAAAGCAGTAGAAGGTATTCTTTCTAGATCTTTTTTAATCTAAATTAATTCTTCCAAACTTGAATTACAAAGCAAGAATTAACAATCCGAGTTCAAATTTGTCATTCAGTAACAATTTCAAACATAAATCTTCTTACCTTTTTCAATTTTCTTACACCTAAAAAACTAATTATCCGTTGAACCTGAAAATTCACTTACTACGTCTCGTCACAAGTTAAACATCGTATTTGTATCAAATTGATTTCCAGAATCGGTAGACAATTCCAGGGACAAACACGAAACGCGTCGTTTCTTGGTCACTCTTTGTCCCTGATTACCCACGGTTCCCGGAATAGAAGAAATTAAGGACCAGTGGTCAGTTTGGCGAACCGGAAAGATAAGAGAACCGAGGCGGTCAGTATTCTGGAACAGTTCGGATAGCAAAGTAGTTCTCGCGGCTAAGTGACATCCTTGGCAAAGGGCCACCCCTGCGAATCTGTCTTCGATGCGAACTCGGCGAAATCTATTTCTAGTTCGGCCGATAAACTCGCCGCGGCGCGATGAGATTCGTAAAAAGAAGCTACGGGTCTCGCTTGTGCTCTCTCCCACCACCCTCACCCTCAGTCTATTCACGATCCATATTTGTTTCTCGTCGGCTCTTTACGCGCTTGGATTATACATACGTGCAGCCTTTTAAACTCGTGGGCGTGTTCACGTGTCCCGCTTGGAAATCCCTTTGATCACGTTGTGAAACACATCTCTTGGTAACCCTGGGTCACCGTGGGACCAGACGGAAAATGAGATTTTGAGGGAACTCTGTAAACATTAGGGGGAAATTGCGGGAAAAATGACGCGGTGCGAGGCATCGTGACATTCTGGAAAGCAGCCCCTATTTTCGTAAATCGTGAAACGTACGTATGTTTCACACAGGACGAGTCAGTTGCATAACTTTGACGAAATTTTAGATTTAGTAATTGAAAGAATTGGAAAGTTCCAAAGATCCATGATTTTTATGTTCTAGAATTCTGATATTAAAAAATTGGGGAATTTTAGATTCCTAAGGTACCCGGATTCGAAAGTTTTAAAGTTCTATAATTTGGGAACTGTAAAATTCTGAAGTTTGAAATTCAGAAATTGGAAAGTTCCAGAGTTTTAAAGTTCCAAAGTTCTAAGACTGCAGAATTGCGAGATTGCAGGATTCCAAGATTCAAGAATTCCACGATCAAAGAATTTCAAAATTCCTAGAAGACGACGATCCAAGACCCGATCCAAAAATTTCAAAATCTCAATATTTTAAAAATTCCAAATATCCATAATTTAAAAATTTAAAAATTTTCAAGTTCGAAAATCACAAATTTTGAATGATACGTTGCCGCCACTGCACGGAATATTGGACAAAGTATCAGAACGCTAACGATGATTGCACGATTCCAAAACTGAAACCGCTCCCACGATTGATTTTTCAGTCGATTTCGTAATCAATATAAACGTCGAAAAATGGCCGGCGATCAATCTCTGTGATCGAGCCATGCTTTGTTGCCACTCTAACTGCGGACTCTATATTGAAAAGGGGTATTAATCATGGTTAAATTACTGTTACGTGAAACTGCCACTTCCAATACCGCTCAGTACATATTTAGTTTGTAATTACCATCAATCAATCAGAATCGCAGAATCGATGAAAGTCGATGTTTTTCTAAAAGAAAACTGCAAACGTACAAATATATTGCACGTCAAAATAATTGTTACGAAGTTGGTTTTTTTGGTTTAGAAACTGCAAATATATTTCAAATTCGAATTTTGTGCAAAAACTGAATGATTAATACATTTTTCGATATTGTAACTAAATTTTGATAATTCGAAAAACGTATGTCATTTCCAGATTTATGCAGCCCCAATTTCTAGCCGTTGCAATTTTTTTAACGAATAGTGTAATTTTATTTTAATGCTTTAACGATACTCTGAAATGTATACTGTTTGTTACAAATAATGATCATAGTGATGTTGAAAAGATTATTATTTTATGTGTTTGTCGATAATGATGATATGTTGAATGATTTGTTTTTTAATGTATTAAAACACTTACTCTAATTAGTAATTGGAAATATAAATTTTACTTAACAAAGAATTTAACAGAATATATTAGGTTGTACCATAAGTTTCTTCCGCGCCACGCTATGAGTGACTCTAAGTGGCTGTGTTAATTAAACATGCAGGCTTATTTCTTAGCCGTTTATGGCATCGGTTTCAGTCGTCCCAGAGCTCTTTCAAAGTACGTTTCGTTGGTGACAAAGTCTCTTTTAAAATTTTTTCTGCACCGTTCAATATGGAGAGCCAAAAGTTGCATTTGCGGCATGTTATGCTTCATTGCTTTAAAAAAGGCAATAGTGCAAAGGACACTGCAGACGAGATTTTCACCGTTTACGGGAGTGGTACTACCACTATTAGGACCGTCCGCAATTGGTTTGAGAAATTTAGAGCTGGCAATTTCGAGTTGAAAGATGAAGACCGCAGCGGCCGCTCAGCAACGACTGATACGGACATTATCAAGACTGTGCTCACTGAAAATCCACGATATAGTGTGCGTGAGATAGTGGATGCCACTAATATTCCCAAGACAACGGTACATAAGCATTTAATCAAGATAGGATATGCGAATCGATATGAAGTTTGGGTTCCACACCTATTGACGGAGACCGGCCTTATGAACCGCGTCTCTACGTGCGATTTGCTTCTCCAGCGACATGAAAGGGATCCTTTCTTAAAGAGACTTGTCACTGGAGACGAGACTTGGATTTTATACCAAAATGTGCATCGAAAACGCACTTGGTCCAAGGAAAATAGACCTTCAACTGTTGCGAAGCCTGGACTTCATCCGAAGAAGGTTCTTCTGTGCATTTGGTGGGACTGGAAAGGTGTATTCTACTACGAGCTCCTTCCTCAAGATGATACGATCAATGCTGACAAATATTGCAATCAACTGGATCAATTGAAAGCAGCCATAGCAGAAAAACGGCCAGAATTGGCGAACCGACGAGGCGTCGTTTTCCATCACGACAACGCAAGACCGCATGTTGCGTTAGCCGTAAGGCAAAAATTATTACAGTTTGATTGGGACGTTCTACCTCATCCTCCATACTCCCCAGACCTTGCTCCATCCGATTACTACTTGTTCCTCTCCTTAAAAAAATCTCTCCGTGGTAAATCTTTCAAATCCAGAAGCGAAATAAAAACGCACCTAGATGAATATTTTACAAGTAAACTTAAACAATTTTGGAAAGAGGGCATAATGAGGCTTCCTGAGAGATGGAAGAAGGTTATAGAACAGAACAGTTCATATATAACATAATAAATCCATCTTAAACAAAAAATATCGTGTATTCATTTCGCATCAAAAAAAGGGAAGAAACTTATGGGACATCCTAATATAACAGAAAAACAGCAGAGTTGGAGATAATATGAGAAAATGAAAATGAGGCAGGGAAATTTATGTATTAACCGGATAGATCAAATTATTCCTTTAGCAATAAGAGGAATCAGAGTTTTTTCAGAGAATCTTATCTCGTTGAAAAATATACGAAACAGAAATTTCACGCGCCTGCTTTAAATTCCAAGCTATTAAACAAGCGAGATTGCGCTTGAAAATGTACGCCATTTTCTATTTGATTTCTAATTCAATCATTTAATTTCCTGTTTTAAATTCTTAGCAATTGAACAACTGAAATTGCATTAGAAAACACGAAATCTTTTTTGAATTTTTATTGTCTGGAATATCGATGTGAGCAAAAGATGTGCTACGGAGAATCTTCTTCTTTCTCACTTGATTTTCTACTTTAAATTCTCAGTTATCGAACAAATAAAATTGTATTAAAAAATACGCAGTAAAAACTTTTCCAAGTTTTGTAATAATTTAAATTTCATATAAATATTTTTTACAAGTTTTATACAATTTATAACATCTGAGATACGAATTGAACGAGAACGACTGATACGAATGTAAGCGACGTTATAAAGATTCTTTTTTATTGACTTTCTCCTTAATTTTTAAATTCTCAGCTATTAAACGAGTAAAATATACAAATATACAATTTTTATTTCAACCTTCTGAAATCTGAAGCAACAACGTAAAAAAACAGAAGCGGAAAGAAGAATCTTTATCACGACCGAAACATTCTCTTTCGATTTTTCCATTCAATTTCCCGCGACATTTCACCCGTCTGTCCAAAACACTCATTCATATCCTTCGTTTGCTCCAATTCGCGTCGTATCCATCGGTTTCACAAGGTTTTTTTTTCTATCTTTCGATCTGCACAGCGATAAATTCAAACGATCTAGCTGGACAAATTTACTTGGATGCGTTTATGCATTTTTCGCTATTATTTCTTTTTTTTCTTTATACAAATCTACAATAAAGGATAGAAACATGTTTACAAGCGAAACTAAAGTGATAAACATAAAAATAATACTTTCTAATTCTTTAAATTCTACCTTTTCATCTAACCGTGAGATGCTAACCGAGATTTGCAATAAATTGTGTTATAATTTATAAAACAATATTGTGAAATTTATAATTTTTATGATTTTTAGGCAATAATGTTTACAATATTTGTACAAGTACGATGTCCAAAATGCGACAAAATTTAACTTGGAATTTTACACACAAGAATTGAACGTTTCATGTAAGATTTCCCATGTGAAACATTGTATATCTATAATTTTAATGAACCATAGAAACACATACCGAGAAAAGCATACAAACATTGCACTGTTTGATCCAACGTCCAACAGCTATGTGTTTATCAACGTTTTTATTTTATCCGCCAGACAAAATTACATTTGAAAAATCATAAAATGAGTCAGAACGTGCAGCGTGCGTTTCTGTCAGGTCTGAGAGGCTAACGAAGTTCTTATAAAACAAAAAAAAAAAAAACTGCACAATTTGTACCCCAGTACGATTCGTCGCACTGAAAGGCCCAGAAGCAACTGTTCTGACTAGGAAATGAAGACGACTTTTTTGCCATAAAATTTTATTGATATGCAAACATTTGAATCGGTAGAAAACAAATTACAGGCGCGATCGCTCAGTACCAGACAACGCCACTCCTACTCGAAGTCTACCCCACGCCGCCTCACGAATCACGTGACCCAAATCAACCAATCGCTAATTTTCGTTGCATTAGCGTTGCACTTGAAGAGGCCCGATTTTCTGGGTTACCCCGCTAAAATCACTTTCAGTGATAAAATTGTCACTTCCGACGTAACATATTACATTTTCGCCTGAAACTCTTGAAATTGGCACAATATATCCGTTCAGTTCCGCGAATCATTTACCCCTACGTGTCGTATCGACGTATTTATCCATTGCACGCGCGTCCACGCGACTCGATTCGTAAACTGACGTGTTGTCGCCCGCGCGGCGTTACATCCGGCGACGATGATTTTCGTCCATCAGTGTTTAAACGGCCTCTCGGCCGATGGTCACGTAATGTTCGCCATAATTTCATCCGGCACGTTTCTCGTAACGCGCGTCGATCGACAATGGCCGAACGGGTCGCGCGTTCCTGCGCATTTTCAATTTCCCTTCATTAAGCGCGATTGTCCTTCGCAGAATGCTTAAAGCGGTCGGACGGGGACGAGACGAGACGAGGGTCGAGCCCATGGTAGCCGTGGCACGCGGTGCAGTTCGACCGCTCCCGAGGCTTGACATTTCTCCCGGATTCTGGTACGACGATACGTCTGGTACTCTCTTGCGACGCACTTGAAAACCGTCGCGCCCTTCGAATTCACGCGCGATTCACGAATCCGTCCTCCGTTGCGCGAGGATGTCGTCGTTGCGCACCGAGAATTGATGACAATTTCTGAATTCAATTTCTTCCGTGTCTTCACTGAGAAGTACTCGGTAGTTTCGTGTAGTTTCGAGAGTTTTTTGTGGGATAAGATGATTTTACACAAAGTTGTAGGATCGGTGAATTGTAATTAGACCGTGGATTTTTACGCAAATTCGTGTTTTAAAAGATAGAAACTTTGTGGAAGATTGAATGAAACCACTAGTAATTACCATTTTTAATATTTCATATCATGCGTAAAAATTTGCAGTCCAATTGTTATAGTTTACGTTGATGACAAGATATCACGCCGTGCATGTATCGTTAGGGTTGTGGCAATGAATTATTTCGATCAAAAGAATTAAAAAGTTCATTGCTCCGATGAAAAGACAAGAAAAGAATAATCGAAAAACTGTCGATCTTTGAATTCTTTTGAAACCATGGAAAAAAAGCTGTAATTATTTTAAAGAGGAAAGTTAGAGAAATGAATTTCCCTTTGTTTTTCTTGCCGTGAAAGAAAAATTTCACACTTGATGTGTTTTTTTTTTTTATTATAAGCACTACGTCAAACACTTGACATTTTTGTTGATCGTTTTCCTCAGTTTTTACATCTAGAGAGAGGAAATATTCTTTCCTTTTCATTCTTACGAGCACTGCTACGTGTTATAAGATTTTAATGAAATGCAACTGTTGGCTTTCTTTTAACGTATCAGACATGTTCTAGACTGTGAAAATGTGAAAGTGAACGCAAGTTCCAACTTTAGCCGTGCACGTGCAAATTTACACGAGAGAAGCCTCTTTGAGGTACAGTCACAAAACATGCAAAAAGTGTCGCCGAGAGAGTTAGAAACGGAGCGAAACCGAGCAGCTTACGACGCCCGTAGCAGACAGACTTGATGGTTGATACCAAAATATTTTATGGTGTACGCTCAAAGACCGATGCCGGATTTAGGACGAAGATCGTGAAGTCTCGCGAATTTCACGATTCCAGAATTCCTGTCGTTCGACTATCAGAGAAGCATACCTTTTTTTCATTTCTTTTGATCTGCATCTCGCTTATTTCATTACTATTATTAAACTGGACACACCGAGGAACGTACTCGCGATAAAGTGAAAGTTAGTCTCTTAAATTCAAAATAAAAGTATAAATCTATAATTTATTATGACAGAAAAGTCCTTTAAAAATTGGAGATTAGCGTTCTTTTTAGATTAATACTCAATTTTTCCAAAAATAAATTACTTACCTCTACGAATTTATTTGTTACAAAAGGTAATAAATAACGTCCGTATGCGTGTATTATCATCCTAGTTCTAATTAAAAGAGGCAATTTGCCTCAAAACTTTTTTAATATCTCGTTCCTATATTTTGCAAGTTCCAATGTAAAATTAAAGTTATAAAAATAGAGTTTCCAGGGGTTAATCACCTCAGAGTGAATTTTAGGAGGAAATTGCCTAATATGCTCTCTGCTGTCTCTAAAGTTTCATAATATTCTGAACAATCATCCCTTGTAAAAGGAACTAAATTCTTCTCAATAATAAAAGAGACCAACAACAATCTTCCTACCAACCATATAATACCTTTTTTAATCATAAAAGTTTCTTGAATTCGTATCTCTAATTCCACACATACTTTCTCCTTATATAACCACATATACTTTTTCTGATCGCAGAAGTTTCTTGAATTTGTGTCTCTAACGAGCATAGCGAGCTTTCATAAAAGTTCTTCCTATTTTTATCGTCGTAAAACGCTGCATGTACCGTAGCTACTGTAAGCACCTGCAATTTCCAATAATGCCGTGTCCACAAAATTTTCACTCGTTATTTCACTATTTTAATGCCCAGCGGGTTAATAAAGAGGCACGGGCTCGAAGCAAGGCAAAAAGGAAAAAAAGAAAAAGGAAAGAGCAATACGAGCGTACAATTTGATACGACGAGCGAGTTTTTTGCGCGACGAAGTAACCCTTGCGCTTTATTCCCCATCGGCGTCCCTAATTGCGTCGCATCCACTGATCCGAAGTGTTTGCAAGCGGTGTCATTCGAAATAACTGCGAGCACGAGGCCTTTGGTGGCCGCGCGTGATATCTGTGCATAGAAACGGAAGCAAATTTCACGAGTGTCGTTAAAGAAGTAAATTTACCAAGTGTTTTCAACCCTTGAATGTTCAACGAACTGGAGACTCGCGCAAAGAGAGAAAGAGAGAGTGCCGCTCTATCGAGCGAGGTAGCACTTTCAAGCTTGTCCTCCTAAAAATAAATATTGATTCATAGTGCACTCTTGCTAAACTGCGGTGATTCCCATAACTGTAATCAATGTTGAGGTTTCCGGATGCATGTTAAAAAGAACTCCATTTCGTTGGATTTAAAAATCGCGTGAAATGCTACGAGGCGTTCGCTGTTACATACGTGGAGGTTAATTTGGTTTGAAAGTTTCAAGTCTAAAATCATTTTCCAGAGAAGTATCAAGTATAGGAGTTTCGAAGAGGAAATTCAACTATCGTGCAATATTTATCAGCCGTCTTCAGTCAACTGTCCTCTTTAAATGGAAATGGAATATTCTTCCTTCTTATTCCTATTCTACAGGAAGAGAAGAAGACACTTTTGTATAGGACGTAGACTTTCTGTGGAACTTCATGAAATAAAAATAGAAAAGTAAAATTCCATTTCTTAAACTCTAACATAGTGCTTGAAGATGTTGCGTTATATTGTTACGTCATATATCAATACCATTAATGTTTGTAGAGATATAAAATTGAAAACAATGTTTCTTTTTCGCGAAACGTAAATTTATCACGTGACAAGAAGATCGTCGCTGTAAATATTTATCGTAAGAATCCGAAACATATTAATTTTGGAGTGAGATACGACGAATATTTGCGGCAGCGACACGATTTCTCGGAAAGCCCGTACCACGCTTTTGTCAAGATCAAAAATATCGAATAGTTGCTTGAGAGATGGCGGATGAACGGGACACGTACGACTTTAAAATAAATACGAGATCGTTCGGATCGTGCGGAAGGATGGAAAAACAAAAGCGTGTCGGTCGCTCGGTGAAGTTTCATCGGCTCATTAGAGCGCGTGGTTGGCATGCCCTCTGAGTATGTCCGGAATTAACTTTTCTTGTTAAGCACCGGGGCAAAGATAGACAAGTGAACGGGAACGAACATACCCGAATATACATGCAGGTATTTCTAGGTCGCCGATTCTTCAAAATTAAGAGGCACGGTAGGAGGGAATCGCGTGGGAGGACGTAGGAAAATTCAGCGATTTTCGTTGAAAGGAAATCATAAACATGCGAGAATGGAGTGAGTTATTACGATCATCGCTTTCGAAACTGTGAGGAAGTTTAGCAAAAAATTTGCGGAAGAAAACAGATACGAGTCCCTTGTATTATTCTTTCTCTTATCAGAAAATCGGATACAATCACAAAATTCGAAGCCGATCGAAATAAGAGTTACAGTGAATCAATATTGTTATATGTTAGATTCAGATAATTGTTTTATATTATATTATATATAATATCACAGAGAATGTAATAAATACATTAGATCGAATAATAAATTTGTCTGCATTTTCTCAAAAGTGTAGGTTGATACATTAAGTACATCGTTATTGTTTTCTATCTAACAAAGGAATATCTGCATCATTTGTCTTGTTTCTCTACGTCTACAAAAGTATTTCTATTTTCTAGTTCATCGCAGAATTTCAAAATTTTAATTAATTTCTATTTATAAAAATTAATTTTGGCAACGTATCGGTTCGTCTTACTTCAAAATTAATATTATATATTTCTGATTTTGGAATCATTGTAACTAAGTAACATAATTAAATAATAATTTATGTAGATTAGTACAATTTTCTTTTTGTCATAACTTTGATACCACGATTGTGGTTTTGAACTACATTTCAAACCCAGAATTCTTCCTTCTGTAACATGTCGAAAATTCAGCAAAATTAAAGTTGAAACGTTCTCTAGATAAAAGAGACCAAGGAGACTTTTTTTTTAACTCTAATAAGTTCCAAAGTTTCGAGTAAGATTGTGTCAAATGAAGAGGGTGGAAATACAATATCTTGTGTAAATATAATTGCGAAATAGAATTAATAAACAATGCACAATATCTATATAGTTTTGTACAGTATATTAAATTTGAATCTAACTTCTGAAATAGGTAACGAAATTCACATAAAAATCGTAATTTTTCGTGGAAAATTTTACAGATTTACAAACGGTGTCTTTATAGAGTTTTGAATAATGATACATTTTAATCTTTCGGATACAAGTTCTTGCTCTATTTCAAAATTAACCGTCGATGATTCTAGCGTTAAGGAGAAACTTGCTCATCATCGTGAGAATGACAATTTCTTTCGCTCGTTTCTTGCAGATCGAAGTTTTTTAGTGGCCAACGCTCAACAGGGGCTATGTCACATAATATACTGCTCGGACGGTTTCTGCCGGCTGACGGGGTTCTCGAGGGCGGAAGTGATGCAGAGACCGGCGATCTGCGAGTTCCTTCATGGGCCAATGACGTCGCCCCATGCGGTCGCAGCCCTCCGCGACGCCCTCGCCGCCGGCGTCGAAAAGCATTTCGAGATCCTTTACTACAGGAAAGACGGTGAGTCACTTTGTTCATCAATTTGTTAATACCCTTTGATGAAATATTAAAAAAAGGTTAATATACTGTTCGATGAAAAAACTGCACGACTTGTACCCCAGTACGATTCGTCTCACTGAAAGGCCCAGAAGCAACTGTTTTGACTAGGAAATAAAGACGACCTTTTTGCCATAAAATTTTATCGATATGCAAACATTTGAATCGACACAAATTATAGGCGCGATCGCTCAGTACCGGACAACGCCACTCCTACTCGAAGTCTATCGCACGCCCCCTCACGGATCACGTGACCCAAATCAATCAATCGCTAATTTTCGTTGCATTAGAAGAGGCCCGATTTTCTGGGTTATCCCCGCTAAAGTCACTTTCAGTGATAAAATTAAAGGATTACTAAATTTCAACCGAAAAATTGTCACTTTAAAACACGAATCCTTTACTTTCTACTTCCAGAGTCTTTTTTTCTTTTTACGATGTTTGTACATCGTGCAGCTGTACTTTTTCTTCTTGAAGATTTTACAAATACAAACGTCTCTACGGACGTAAAATTTTTTTCCAGCACAGAGTTAAAGATTGAAATCTTTCTTCTACAACGATTCCATAAAACTTAATTCTTTAATTCTTTCCTTTTTGCTATTTTATTGACCAATCTGTCCAATTGAAGTAATTTGGATTATTTTTATTAATATCAGCGACACGTTTTTTATTTAAAGTGCAATAAAAGTACGATGAAATATCGTGAGAAGTTTTTATTAAAGGGAGAATTCTTCTTGCGAGCACACTTTGAATATGAAAAGAAATGTTTTAAATTCCATTCTTATTCTATTTTGTAAGAAAAAAGGAACTTTTAAAAAACTGAGGTCATCATTCAAGTAGAAATTTCGCTTTTTTTTCGGTTCTAATTTAATTTTTTTGAATAATATAATTACACTCTCACTCACTTTCCATTTCTTTTTTTTTTTTTTTTAGATAGTATAGAAATATTTTGCTTTATTTTTTTTAAACATATTATAATTTAATTTACCTGTCCAAAATATGAAATTGTAAAATTTATTGTTGACACTTCCTCCGTATAATAATGTTTAAAAGAAGATGTATCAAAAATTCCTTCAGGTGATTACTCAAATTGTAATGATGTCAACAAAAATTATTACGTTATTCTGTTCAACAGCATGTCTTTGTATGATGCTTGTTAATAACTAATTCCTCGAAACTCAACGCCTTCTACCACGTTATCGTTCCATCGATGGAATCTATAATACAGGTCTCAATGTTGTTTTTGTCGTAATTTTTTATTCATTTCTCAAGAGGATCGAGAGTCCTCCGATTTACAAGTCCCTTTGAAGTCGCCTCAAGATCTCGTTTTAGCGATGGATGCTTCCTATTTTAGTTTAGCATCAAAGTCGTTTTCCATTTGTCAACTTTGCAAGTTAAATAATTCATACGAATAATCTTATCGTTGGCCTTGGACCTCATTCGAGATTTTAGGAAATTTATGGAATAATAATTTCCGAGATTTTAGGGAATTCAGCACGAAGGATAATCGTTGCTTAATCTTTTGCAATCACGAGTAATACTTAATCCTTAAATGCCACGACGGGTGAAAATTCACTTCTGTATCTCTTTTTTTTCAATTAAAAGTCGATAGAGTTAAACAAGTGGAATTAAATGCTTTGTTCAGTAATGAACAAATGAAGGGTAAAGAGATGATTGTTTCTTGCTTGGTAAAGCTGGGTAAAGGGTAAAGAAATGAATGGATGTAAATAATGGCACTGTGCTGGTATTATTAAAAGACGACAATATTGCAGCAAAATTCATATAGGTCAATTGCCTTCACTTTTAAAAATTAACATTTCGTCTTTGCAGCTTTTAAAAGCAAGAGTTTCATCTTTATTTTTGAAATGTAGGTTTATACGATAAATCAATAACTTTTTATGATATTAAACAGATTATTGTGAGATGAGATGATAACTCGATCCTTATGATCAGATAAATAGATATATTGATAAAATAGAAATTACAAAAATATTCATTGCAAGCATATATTTTTCAAACGTTGAAAAAGTGCTTAGACAGCTAAGCTTATTCAGTGTATCAGTAAATCGTGATATTTAGTAAGACTTTGTTCCAAATTTTATCAATACAACCGTGGTGATTATGTCTCGTTAGAGTATGTTGACAACATTTTCTATACATTTCAAAAATTCCATTTGTTTATAAGAGAAGAAGATTATTCGTTAATTGTAATTATTTATTCCAATTGAAAATTTGCAAACTGACAGTTCTTATAATAAAGGAGCAACAAGTATTATTAAAATACGAATATACGAATGTCTGACTAACAAGTTATACAGCGTTGTAGAGGATTAGTTTCATCAAGTGACTAATAGATTCTTTCGCGAACAGAAGCGCGAACATTATAAATTTTTCTGGGGTACGAGCCAGGAACTGAAGGCGGAAACTGGCAACAGTTCCACGAGTTGATGTTTCGTAGGGAACGGGAGACCGGACATCCTGAATTCCGGACTCGGCGTGTCGACTAATACCGTCTTGGCAGGCCCTATTAACTTTCTACGGACATTGTTTCTTGGATTTTCAAGAATAAGCGGTCTGTACTTTTGCCAAACGTTCTATTAGAAGCGTTTTGTTATTTCCACTATTCTTCGTTGTCTCAAACGCGTTGACAATCACAATTTGCGCTGACCTGTCGTGAAGAATTTGGCGAAGAAACCAAAAGGTCAAGTAGTCTTATAAATTCGCGAAAACGATAGTTTCCAAAGGAAATATATTTATTACGTGATAATCGATTAATTTCAACTGTTATTCATTTTTTATTGTTTCTCAGAACGTCTTCTCAGCTTACTTTCGGGAAGTGATAAAAATTATTTTTTTGAATAGAATATGAAGTGAAGTATTGTAGAACACGTACTGTAGAAAACTTTCATGACAACGTTTAGAAATTTCATCAACGCTGTAACGAGAAATGACAATTACAATCATAATCAATTTGAAATTTATAAAAAATTTAATAAAAAATTAATACGCAATATGAATATACATCTTAACTGTATTAAAAAGTGTTAAAGGTGGTCTGATTGAATGTTAAAGCTCATTAATATCTGTATCTAATGAATTGTTGTTGTTTAAATATTTTTTAAAAATAGCTGAACGAAATATAAATATATTTGTATCAAGTACCTTTCAATGTACGATTTTATTTATTTTATATTTTCAGATTTCACTGATATTAACAATCGTGATAGTTGAGCTTCACTACAGTGCTAATGAAATTTCCAAAATATTATAAATATAAATTCTTATAAACACTTCAAAACTTCACATTATCTTCATATTTCGTTTAAACGCGACCGATACAGTCTTACAACGTTGTTAATGAAACTCCAAGTAATTTCATATTAACGCACACGATATATTCATAAAATAGTGTCTGCGTAGTGTTCGAAAATTTCGCGAATCTCTTTATTTTCGAATGACATCTCTCAGTCCGTTTTTAAATGGTTCAGTATGAGAGAGTATGTCTAAGGCAGCGTTGAAATATTAATTCAATGATAGGTTCTGCGTGCTTTAACTTTGCGTTGAGCAGCTGTAAAGTTCCCGTTAAACTACTTTCCGTCAATCCTGGAAACTTCTTGTTGTCAGTGCTATTAACCGCCTCCCCTACTGACTCACTTCGCAACGGTCATTACGGCAATGCTATACCACGCTTTATAACCTATTTCTTCGGCGAACTTTATCAGTTCAATAATTTGTTGCACTCGACTGTTTCTCTGCGGGCCGTATGCCTGCAGATCGAACACAAAACGCCGCTGATTCACGCGGTCTGAATAATGATTAAGAACACTTGAAATCTTTTTCTTTTTTCTCTATCGATTGCAGGAGACTCGGCGTTGTATTTAATAACTTTTAAGACAGTTTGTTCTTTCACGAGACTCTCACGAAAATCACGTTCGTTTGAGACATTTATTAAAAAAAATAGAATCTCCCTTCGTTTGACGATCTGAAATTTAAATTTAAGAAACTTATTCCTTAATTTAATTTAACTGGAACTTCCTTGAATTCGAAACTTTCGAGGTAATTTACACCTTCACACTGAATATTTATATTCATTCGAGCACAGTCCTTTTTCACATGGATTGAGTTTGATGCGAGTAATTAATTTGAAATTTGCAAGAGGTTTGTCTAACCTCTTTAACAAATGTTTACCACAGTGTTTTATGTTTATTTGAAAAATCGATCAGGAACACGATCGATTCTCTTTGAAAATGGAGAAAACAAGATTGTTTTTATTTTCACTTGACATACTAGTCGCGTTTCTTATAGGATACTATTGTGGAGCGTGATTTTCTAAGTCCCTTTTAATAATTTCTAGATTCTCTACATATATTTATCCATTCTTTAGTAGTTAATAAAAAATTTATGAGTGGTATAATAAAATATAACGAAGCGTATAAATACTTTTATTTAATAAATAAATAAGGCTTTTCACAGTTTCCACGATTCCAATCATTATACATACATATATCGGCATCAAACTAGTAAAAGAAGAAAATCAATAATTAGAAAATAAATGTTATTTCTTTTCTATTCTGATTTTGCATTTTGTACTTCGTGGTCTGCAAAACTGTATTTCCAACTCTCTTCTGACTTCCTTAAACGAGAGTGGCAATGATCTAACTTGACAAATCTGTCACTGCGAAATGATTGTGAATTTAAATATTTTGGTAGCGATTTGTTAGATACGAGTCGTACTGGCCTCTCTGGCGCCCGTAAGAATCGTTCCGTTATTTAGAGCGGGAAAATTGAATTTATTCGCGGACCGATGGTTGGCTCGAACTCGATTTTGCCGTAGTGTCTGACCTTAGGCGCGGTGAGATCGATAGTCACTACTGTATAATTTATCATAGTCGTAGCACGAAGCCTGTTGACCCATCTGAATGCTCCTGATTCGATCCCCTCGGATTCAAGTTTCACACTTCCTTGTACTACGAATCTAACCGTGTCGTTCTCATTTTTGAAAGAGACTCGTTCCTTCCAAATTGGAGATATCCGCGTTCTTCGCCTCCAATTTCTCAATTAATTAGATTTACGCGAGCATCTTATTAGAGTAAGTGGTGGAAAATTTTCTAATTTTGGGGTGGGAAGTAGAGCTGACTCTACGTGTTTTTCAGCTGATGATTTATGATTTACCTTCTGGTGCACTAATGATTGTGAATTTTATACCAAGAATCTAATTTAAGGAAGTAATTGTTTTCCTTCTTCTTCTTTTAGAAATATTATTATTTCATGTTGATTGTGCATTCCTTTGCTAACATTTCACAGTTAATAATCTAAAATATCTTCCGAAAATTCGAATTCTGCATTAGAAATCTAATTTTTAAAAAACACTGAATATTCCATATTCTGCAAATTTATTACAACTATTACACAGTATATAAATACTACTAAATACTACTATTTTTCAACTTTTCGAACATCATGCCGGACACACACTGCCGAAAATTTTCTAATTTAAAAAGAACGGGGTGACGTTCCATCAGCAATATTCCGTAATACTTCTCACAGAGTCCGAATCCTACGAATCCTACGATTCTTGAAAAGAACTGGTACGCGAGAGATCTCGAATTCTTGCGATACAACAACGGGCCGACGAAAGAGCAACGTGAAAATAGGATACACACGTAGCCACGTGCAACGTCGAGTACAAAGGGGAACGAAAGAAAGAAGGGTGCTGGTGTGAAAGAGCTGAAAGGCTGAAAGTAGTCTACTCCGACCACCTGCAGCCACCTCCGGATAGTCTGTTATAGCACGTCATGTTTCCACTGAATCTGCACGGGCACGTTACACACGTCATGGATTCTCCACTTTGACGAAACGAACTCTCATTGTTCTCTCTTATTTCGCTCGTCGAAAGATTGTCACGGGTATCGATCGCGAGGAAAGAAAAGGTAGTCGATCGTTCGCACCACCCTCTTCGGTCGAGGTGTACTGACCGAACACCCTTTGACCCTGTAACGAGATGATCGATGATTTTACAGCTGTTTTCTATTGTGTTGCAACGAAGAATATAACTGAGTTAATGACTATAAGTTTTGTATCAATTATTTCAGTGTTGCGTCAATTATTTTTACGAATAAAATATTAATTGCAAATCGGTTTTTAATATTGCGCAGTATTTGTTTCAATAGCGAAGTAAATTAAATAATTTAAAAAACAATGTTTTTAAGAAACATTTCGTTTTATGATTAAATAATTTATTTAAATAATCTACGATAATTTCGTTTTTCGTGAATATCGAGACTCCAAGTGAAAAATATAACTAAATTAATAATGTTCAATGTTGATGTTTCTAGATGAAACAACGTATCTTTCAACTGTATCTGCAACACAGTTATTGATTCGTTATTAACACGGTTATTGATTATACTTTATCCGATACCAATGACACAATCTTGCTCGTACAACACGCAACGAAACTGAGTCAATGAATATTTTATATGCAATCACACACAAACTTTGAAATATTGCTTTAGCTCCAATTTCTGTCATTTCTGTTATTTTATTTTTCGTACAATAGAAAATACTTCGTAAGAAACACGTAGTTACGCTGTTCATTGTACGCGTTGGCTTCTTTTATGGGGCCGCAAAAGCGGCGAGAATGGAAATGTCAGAGGTTACGAGACCAGGAAGTTCCACTCGCTCCGATTAAAGATGTTCCTTGGCTGTTTCCTCTCTATTGATACGACGGAAATTAATGCCTATCGAGACCGGCGGCTGAAATGTCAAACTTTTATTGCGCGGTTTTACGCGCTGCTGTATTGTAGCTTCCATGGGCACATGGAAGTCTTAAATTAAAGCTTCGAGTAGCAACACCAATTGTGACGTTGTCTTTTTGGAACGCGTGCAGCGGATTCTGTTCCATACAAATGGAAACTGAATCAAGGTTAAAGTGTATCTCATTGTGAGTGCAATCAGATAATGAGACTCTGGGCTCTGATTCTTTTAAATTTTTATCAACTTGTTCGTTGAAATATTCGAATATATCTTTAGTACATACGTGTGACAACAATCGACAATTTTGCAGTATAAATGACAATTTAAACATGATAATTAATAATGATATTGAAAACTCGATTTTCTTGAAAGCGAAACGTCTTAAAATTTTATTCTACTTTCTTTTTCTCATTTCTGCACGTAGAATAATCTCCTTAATTATTCTTTCTTGTCATTTTTGAAATCAACTAAATTCAAGTATACTTGATGAATCTTCAAACTCGAAGGCAAAGTCTCAAATCAGAAAATTTTATCCTATATTTTTTTCTCTTAGTCTCATATTTATTTTTATATATTATCGAATTATGTATAATATGTAATAGCTTATTTTTTGATTTGCTAGATGATCGACAACAAAATCGACAACTTTGAATTTCGCAATTTTTATAACTTGTCTCGTCTAATAAAACTCCGACAAGAGGATTGTTACAATTTAAAATTCGTTTCAACTTCATTTTCGATAGTATATTATGATATTACAGATTGATTCGCTAGCACGTGCAATAGTTATCAATGACAGGTACATATTCTCTGTATTTGTTCTCAACTACGCGGCTATTGTTGTCGTTTCTGTGGAGTCTCTTCTGGTTCCAACTACTCTCATGGATACTGTCCAACTGAAATCAATGACAGGGAATAATCTGTCATTCTATAGGCTTCTTTTCAATTCCATTCCATTCTGGGAACATACTACACACCATTATGAGAATAAGCTAAAACAGTTTTATTACGGATGCGATTTATCCTAGTAATGAAACAATTCAAGTTTCACAAGGCAATAATGTGACAAAGTGCAAAATATTAAAGAAAGGAATAGTGTGTATTTTAAATTGTACTGTTTCTTTGCTTAACAAAATAATGTTTAGTTCTAGTTGAAAATCTAGTTTTAAAAATCTAGTTTTGGCTTCTCCTTTACAACATACCTTTGTACGTAACAAGTACAAAGCTGTACATAGATACACATGCACATTATACTTCAAACTAGTCGTAAACTGTAATGAAATTAAACAACAGTGTCATGCGATAAAATTGTGCTAATGTTGCATCGATCGTTTTAAAGTCAATAAGTATTTGCCAACCTATACGTATAAACGAAAGTGTACATGTAGAAAAAAGTTTCACCAATTTGTTGAGAACACACTTGAGGAATAAAACAGCTATACGTGGAATTCTAGGTGATCGAGAGACATCGTGTGTCTCACGAGGCCGACTAAGAAAGCTATCAAAGATCCTTTAATCAAACGTCGGTATAATCAACCGTGTACAGCCGATGTGGTGAGAGTAGTTTCAAAGTCGGCGTATGATCGATTAATTTTCTACACTCTCGGAATCCTTCAAGGTTGTAGAGTCAGGATACTCAAGGCCAGCTTGGGGTAACTTTACACTCACGCTAATGCGTATAATAGCTCTCTACACTGTAGGTACATATGTACATGTGTGCATTTTCATATTGGCGACTTTGCAAGTTTAACTTTCTCCCTGTATGAAATTTAAGAGTTATCTTAAAATTTCTGGTGCATGGACGTGTTATATATCTCACAGAACCATACATCTTCTTTTCAGTATCTCAAAATATCCTTCAGGAACAATATTGATTTTCCTTCAGATATACGATAAATTTAAACAGTTGCAAGAACATTGGATATTGCGCATTATTAGTTGACCATACAGACTATCACAAGCATATATCGCTCAAAGGAATATTAATGCTAAATTAATTCAACCTGTGAGTTGACTCCACACTTTCCAACTATAACCATAATTTTATTTACTCTTGTAAGAGGAAAATATTTTACTCCACTTGAAATCTGGCAACTAATTGTCATAACTAGTAATTTAGTATTTTTACAGCATCGTGTCAGTGAAATATCAAAGTAACGAATGTACATTCAAAATAAAAGTTTCAAAATATGGACATACGAACGCGTAACTTCCAAGTTACAATGATCTCGTAGATGTAGAAGATGTAAAAGGTGCAAAATGAATATCACGAAAACAAAATGAAACTAGGAGGAGTTGGTTGAGCAGACGTCGGTAAACATTCCCGCGAGAACGTTTAACCGGTGGTTTTTCTCGGCGAGAGAATCATCGGGGGGACGAGTATCGATATCGTCGTTGTTGATCGGCCCCCGTCAGCAGACATGGCCATTTCGCAAAAACCTCGTCAAGAGTGCTCTCCCCGCGTTGTTACGCAACCGTGCGGATCGTGAGCACGCTGTTTGAAGCGGCTAAGAATAGCAGCTTGTGTTCCACCCCTTCCCTTGTTCCTGAAACGCCCACCCTCCTCTTCTTCCGTCGATCGTACCCCTTTTCGT
The DNA here is from genome assembly GCA_032399605.1 of Melipona beecheii. Lineage (NCBI taxonomy): Eukaryota > Metazoa > Arthropoda > Insecta > Hymenoptera > Apidae > Melipona > Melipona beecheii. The sequence goes on along the minus strand of JAUCMO010000309.1, from coordinate 1,296,114 downwards.
GTGTCCCCACCCTGGCTGCGCCAGCCGTAGTCAATGACATCACGGAAAAGCGTTCAACCTCCCCCTTCCTCCACCCAATGATCCACCACGGCGTCGGTGTGTGACGTCATCGGCGACGCTTCTCTCTTCTTCCTTCTCCTTTTCCACCCTCCTTCTCTCCTTCCCTCCACCTTCCGTTTTCTTTCTGTCTCGGCGTTTTTTATTTTTATTTTTACTTTTTTTTTACGTACGACAGAATTTGGGACGTTCCTTCCTCCTCCTCTTTGCCAACGTTAAACAAGACTATCGATTAGTTCACTTTTTTTTTCGAATTCGATCTTTTCTTTTTTTTTCTGTTTTTTCTTTTTATGTATATAGAAGTTTTGTAGAATTATTTTTTTTTTTTATGTACGACAGAATTTGGGACGTTCCTTCTTTCTCCTTTTTGCCAACGTTAAAGAAGGCTATCGATTAGTTCACTTCTTTCTTCGAATTTGATTTTTTCTTTTCTTTTCTGTTTTTTTCTTTTTATGTATATATAGAAGTTTTGTAGAATTTTTAAAGATTAAGAATTTTAAAGATTAAGAATCTTTAAAAATTCTTTGTGTTGTGATAGAAATTTCAGATTCTAGTCGCTCTTTTATTCTCGATATTGTTTCCGTCTTCTTTTCGTCTTGGTATTTTTTCCTCTGGTATTTTTATTTTTTACTCCTTCGTTGCGTTCGACAGAATTTGGGACGTTTCTTCTTCTTCTTCGTTGTTAACTTTGTAAGTAAAACAGAGTGGTTAAATTTCTTTGATTTAATTCGGTCTTATTTTTTACAAAAATTCGATCAATTTATAATATGTCGTTTTTAGAGATTTGAATGACTTTTTTTAAAAATATGAACAAAACCTTGTGAATTTTATTTTATTTAATTCTTATACTTTTAATTATCCTCCCCTCTCGATTGTTTCCGTCTTCTTTTCGTCTTGGTACTTTTATTTTTTAGGTAAGGCGGAATTTCAAACGTTTCTTCTTCCTCTCGAATAACTGCAATTGACATTAAAATTAATATTTTAGTTCAATTGAAACGAATAATTGTATTGTATTAATATCAATACCTTTTTCCTAACATATACCCAGTCAATTATTTTACCATTTCATATAATTCGAAATATTTTTGTTCAAATTTACACATGTGACAATCAACTGTCGTTATACTGATCATTTCTAAGGTAATAAAGATACTTTTATTAAGGGCTAGTTGTGAGTTAATACGAAAAATTAAATTAAATTAAGGGAAATCACGGAGATTTTGTTCAAATTTTTATACGTTGTCCTCTTGCTTCGTTACTTAAATACATCTGTACGCAACGAGGAGTAAAAAAATAAAAATATCATAACTGACATAACAGTAAACTCATGACGTCAAACAAAGACACAAGTGACACTTTGGGCGCAATGGCTCTGCCAAAGCGTGAAACCTCGTCTCAAAGTTAGACTCCTCTCTCTTGAGCGTAGCTTATCCTCTGAATTTCGCAAGCGTCGCCTCGGAACCGCCTAATCTAAAGTGCGAGCTTGCAGTCACCGTAACGACGGCGCGCGGACATTAGCATTGCGCTCGATCGATCGATCATCGTGTGTGTTTCCATTCTGTGAACAATTAATTCCAAGCAATATTTGACACTCTGCTCTTATTTCCTCGCAAATACGGAAAAATCAGACTATCGAACAAGAATATAATAAAATATCTAAATGTAAATAAAAATATAATAAATAATAATAATATCTAAATAATAAAATATCTAAAATGTAAATAAAAATATAATAACAAAAATGTAAAAAAAAAGAAAAACGAAAGTCAAACTGTAGAAAAATCGAACTGTCAAGTATAATAATTAAATAAGAACGTAATCAAATATTAAATAGGAAGAGTAGCCAATGAAAATACTTCAGCCAGTGAAATTTTTGTTATACGAGTAAGGTGCCAGTGCGGGATATTTATTATCGAATTAAGATACGCGAGTCGGTAAGGGAAGCGAGCTTTCGTCTTTCGTCTTGTACGTGGAAATTGCGATTTTCGTCGAAACGATGTAGGCGCAAAGTGGCGGAGAGAAGGCAATGAGTTGCGACGTGGAGAGCCCGGAAGAACAGCTAGAATGGATCCCCATGAAATTGTAGGTTAATTTTACTTGCTCCCGTGATTCCTCGCTCCCTCTCCCTTGTTTTGGCACCGAGGCACCGAAGTTCTCTCATTAAGAACGCTATTAGTCTGTGGAAACGAGGGTAGATTTTCATCGAGCGAATCTGAAGCACCTATGACTACCACAAGTTTTATGAATTCTCGGCTGACCGACTAACTCGATTGTCGTTCCCTACCCCGATACAGTGTGGCTTGCTTTTTTCTCCTTTTTTCGTGAAACAACTAGACTGCGGAATTTTATACTCATTTCAAAATTTTTACAAACGTAATTTTTACAAACGAAATAGAAATTTGTTCCATCTGCTATAGGTACATGTGTTATGACAAATACTCTAATTTAAATATTTTGTGCGTTTTTTTTTTTGTATCATGTGCATTATCTGCACATTCTCTGCACATTAATCTGCAGATTAATCTCAGATTGTACGGAATATTTTGCGATTTATTTAACGTCAACAACTTTTGCTGTGAATTTTAGTTTTGATCAATTTAAGAAAAATTGAATTAAAATTTTAGAGATTATTGGATTACTTTGTTTTTACTAGAATGGATCCTATTCCCATGTTAATCCGCTAATGCTCGAAATACAATCACATATCAATAAAATCAGTAAAATTCACGTATCATTATTATTGTAAAATTAAAATAATTTTCTAACAATCGAAATCACTTGAAATAAAAAATTCCAGTTTCAATCACTAGTGATAGAAAATCTCAATTCACCCATATTCTAGTGTGTAAGAATAAAATTAGTGGAATTTTATTTTTATTAAAGTTAAAATTTACGAAACTGATATCTCCATATTACCGTAGAATTAAAATAATTTTCTATGTCAAAGAAATGTTAAAGGAATTTATTATATTATTACGAGAATTTCGTACCATTGTTTCGTACAACTGATTGAATTTCGAGCAATAGAGATATAACTATGAAATGTGCTTCAGATTAGAGGCTCTATAGTCATCCAAAGTTTCGGTGGACGTGACTGAATGTATGCTGGAAATGTCTGCGTAGTTTGCCTGCAGTGAAACATGAAGGCAGGAGAATGTGTGGGTGTTGCGACATTTTATATGAAAAACAGGACTCTACAATAAATTAATTGTTGAGTGATTTTAAACAAATTTAGCTTATTAACATCATTCAAATCATTCAAATCACTCAAAAGTTCTATTATTTAGTGTAAAGTACGTTGTGCTTTATATTTTATTATACATATAAATTATTACAATTAAAATGACAATAATTAAAATAAGTATTTACGGTATTATGTCGGAATAAAATAGATATTCGTTTTATTAATCTGTTTTTTTTTTTTTATAGAAGAAGAATAAGAAATACTACAAATATTTTTTATATATTTAATTTCTAGTTAAATTTGTTACACAATGTAAATGTATTAGATGCAATAGTCTATTAAATTTTTTACGATATTAAATTTCAAGCAACATTCTGCATTTCTAATTTTCTAGAATTCTTTAAAATAGTAAATTAGTACTCTATCACTCTATTCTAATATAGCACTATATATATATATATATCTGTGCATCATCACGTCTCTGTCTAAACAGAAATCAATATTAATAAATATGAATTTTAACGTATCTTCAAGCAGTAATTACAAAAAGAAGAAAATTTGAAGCGCGTCACGTAGTTTGGTAGTTCTAGTGTTAAACATGTCTAATTTCGTTCATCACGTTTGGAAATGTTTCGAGATCTCGTCTGGAAAGGTATTTCGGTCGCTCTTCGTCGCAAATATCGTTATGCCACGCAATTGTTGGATCTTCTATCGTATAAATTGTTTCCTTCCGTCGTGTTCAGCAGTTTCGGACACGTTTCACCGGAACGTGACAATGGGTCAGGTTTCTCCTCATTACGAAATATCGTGAAAATGCTCCACTGAGTAAATATATGACTTTGGGGAATGGTTTGACTCCATCCTTTGTGAAATTTTGGGATCAATGTCCCTAGAAATTCTTGGGAACATGCGCGATTTCGTTTAATTTTTACTAGATTCTGGGTATTTATCGGAGATATGAAAGTGTAAAATGCAAAAATGTGCAAAATATTCAAAGCAAAGAATTAGCTGTAACGATCACGGTATTACGATATTACCATCGTTTCGTTTTCGAAAATGCCTGCAAATAGTAAAAATCTAAAACAGATGGTCATAACGCGAAACAGAATTACAAAAGGCAAGATCGCAATGTGGAATTGAACGTTGAGCGTGAAATTAAACTAGACGTTTGTATGAATTTTCCACGCAATTGAAATTTAGTGTTGATAAAAGAACTATTTCTTACTTATTTTTTTTTTTTATTATGGCGTTTTCATTGTGTCGAGTCGGCATCAAGTTGACAAAATTAGGGACGAAAATGAAGGGACAAAGTTCTTCTTGAAGGGAGAAATGAAAAGGTCAGGGCTCTTCTCGCGACAAAAGGGTGGTTTCTTTCAGGCGGAAGTGAAAGGTCGAATTCACGGCAGTCCGTTCGATACAATCCAATCTCCGTTATTCAGAGGGATAGGAAGAATCTCGAAGATAAGAAACATCAGTGGGCAAACGTCCACCTTTCGCGATAGATAGGCACGATAGCCCTTTGAGATTGTATGTTTCGCGTTTCACGGGGCCTTGAATGTTTCACTTCGAATCTGATGTATTTTCCAACCGACCTTCGCTTGTCAGAAGCGGATAATTTTACTTCGATTTTTGTTTCTGAAGTAAACTTGAATATTTTAAAAGTAGATCGAACGTTTCAATCGCTGGCTGCTTAAACGATCTTGTTGCAATTAACTTTAAGATCAGCGTCGAAACTTCTCTGTTCTGATATCTGGTACTCTTTCTTTTACTTGGAATGTACGATTACGATTGTGAACAAAAATTTTCGTCAAAACTGTCAAATCTTACATTGAATTTGAACGTGTAGTATTTCTCGAATTATTTATCGTAATTTTCCTGTAACACAGATCTTGTTTAGAGTACCTCTTCATTCCGTAAAGGAAATTATTAGTAATTTCCCTTTAATAATAATAATGGCAATTATAATTCATTATATTTGGTAATTTGTTATTTTTATTATGATCCATTTCTCATCAAAATAAAAGAAATTGACGTTTTCAATCCTCGACATGCACATTTATTTTGGTACTTCTTTTTTTAAAATCGTACTTTAGACTAAATTTAATTTCTCTGACCCCACTAAGGAAATTAGCTTCCTTTCCAAAGGTACCTTGATACCGAATTTTAAAATTGATCCAATGATCTCTCCCAGCAATAATTTGTACAATTTATCGGGGTAGCGTCTCTGTTTCACAAACGAAACAAAATAGTCACTGCCACGTTTCCAAGGGTACCATTGCTACCAGAATAGCAATAGCGTTTCTTGTCCGTCTTTCATCCTTGCCGATCAGCTCCGTCTCGGATTATAGTCTCGTCGCGATTAGGGTCATCCAGAGTAAACCAGGTGAACGTCTCACTTCCCGTTGCTCCTTTGTGTGGACGTTTGACATTTTCCTGGGCCGGTCACGTGGCCGTTTTTGGCAAGTACACCGGACGACGAGGTTTCGCGATTCGTAAGCCCGAAAGCACACTTCGGAAAGGGAGCGAACCTCGCAGAACGAACACAGAACGAAGCAGAGAAGGAGAGAGAGAGAGAGAGAGAGAGAGAGAGAGAGAAAAGGGGAGGAAGGGGAGAGAGAGAGAGAGAGAGAGAAAGAGAAAGCGCATGCTATTTCTGTGCACTGCTTGGCCTGCAGCACACGTTACCACGTCACAGGGGCATTGCACTCGGTGACGTCACGAGGGCACAGCGTCATCGACCAATTGGAGGGAGCCGTTAACCCATTAACCACTTGGCTATTCGTTCCACTGCGGTATCATGACCTCCTCACTATCCACCAATCGTTTTATACTAGACATCCAGGACCTCGTCACGTAATTGTTCCATAAATTGCTATTTTTCGATCTTACATCGTTGCACAATGTGTATTAGCGAGTGTGTACACTTGGAGGGTATCGAGGAAATAGATGATAGCCAAATTTTGTGCATTCTAGTATCCCTAAGAGAAATAAAAAGAGGTCGTATAAATGTAGGCTGGAAACTGTTTTTTTTTTTAGATATAGACAGTTTGTTGATCGTGACGGAGTATTATAGGATCGTTTAAAATTTATTTGAAGAAATTGCTGCAACAAGATGTCTCTCTCATTGACTCGTTTCAAAGATTGTCGATATCAAAAATTCTCAATCTGTGAAAAAGTGAAAGTTTTGAGCTTTGTATCATGTTCGAAATGATTTAGGAATGTCCCTGATTTCATTATTACCTGGAAATACAATTGGCAATACAAACGAGTAGGGGATGACTCTGTGAAAACGTGAAAAAATAAATCGGAAAGAAAGAATACAATTTTTTCATTTAAGATTTCGTTTTCGATAAAACTCGAGTTTAAACGGTTGTCAGGTATACTTAAATTTAGTTAATTTTGGACTGGTCACAAAAACAAATAATGAAAAGGAGGTCATTCTGTCTGCGAAAATAAATCTGAAGTTTAGAATAAAATTTTTCCACAAGACGCTCCATTTTCAAGGAAATTTAACAATTTATCAAAGACATATGTATTAAATTAATCTTTAACATGTTCTATTTTCTTGAAAATGGAAAAATTTAATAACAATCGTTCTGCCAGACAGCATCGTAATCTCAAAAATTAATATCTTTCTTATGAATTTTACCAATCGATCTGCTTCTATCATGATGATCTTAGATGAAAAATTAATTAATTATAAAATACGAAGCATTTTTTAAAACTGAATTACTCATATGGATGTATTTATATTTGATATTTTTAAAGTTTCAAATAGTCAATTGCAAATTTAATTTTACGCACAAACATTCGCAGTCTGCTCGCAATATATTTTACCGAGATGTGCGATTTGTGTATTTCAACTACGAGATCAAGATACACGTGTACCTTGAACAATTGAGATAAGTAAGATATTATACACAAAATTCAAATAAGTAAGAAATGAATATTATGGTGCTCGGACGGCGTCATCATTATGTGTCATCGTTGTTACATGATGTCGATTGTCAATTTGGTGCACAAGGTCAGCGTGCAAGCATGCAGTAGCTGGATCAGGAAGGGCCATGTGTAAATTAGCCGAATTAGAGTGGACTCGATGTATTTCTGGACGCTGGGAGTACCCCGAAGGGGATGCTTATTTATAGTGGGCCGCACGGTAGTACGTTGAAGCAATTTTAGAAATTCATTTGGCTATTTCTTCGCTCGTTCGCGCCGCTTACTGTCGATCGCTGTTTCATTTCTCCCTCCGATCAATCTCTATGGAAATTTAGGGGGCAATTTTACACTATCGATCACAACCGGAGCTTCTTTTTATTGCACCCTCGGTCGGAATCGATAAAAATCACAACTCCGAAAACAGTGTTTAATAGAGACAAAATGAAAGATAAAAATACATTTATATCGATTTTTTTAAAAAAATGCAATTAATACAAATAAAATACGACGAACGAAATACAGACTGTTTTTAACTAATCGAATTTTCGAACAGTAGAACTGATATTATTGAATCGGTCAAAAAGTAATTACGTTTCTTTCTAATATAACAGATGGACATATATGTACATCTTAAAATATAACTGACTTCATTCACTTCGTAATTGCAAATTCATTTTGTAATCTGATAGCTGATTGTTCAAACTTGTTTTAAAAATGAGAAAATGCACGATTTCGTTAACAATTGTTTTTTCAGCGCCGATTCAAACTTCTACACACGATGAAAAAAAAACTTTTTCGTAATTAAATTCAATGTTTAAATAGTAATTTTAAAGTTGCTTGAATTTTTACAATTTTTCCATCTGCCGCACGATGTAAAAATAAACTCGAAAGTGTCAAAGTAGAGACTTCACGATTTAAAGTGGGACTAACTAAATTGTTGTCCCACTAGATTCTTTTTCACGGAGTTAGAGCAGTTTAAAATATCGAGCATGCGAATACATTTGTCCATCTCTTCTTCTGATTACCTACAAAGTTGAATAATTTTGCAACAATAAATCGAAAGTGTTAAAAAGTGTATTCGAGTCTTATTTGGAATAATTTGCCTGGCACCTAAGGCTAAGTCGGGATTGAGAGTATGGTTGACTCGAAACATACCCGAATTATTCTGCAATTACGTAATTTAGATATTTTTTAACTTCCGAGAAGATCATTTTGCCAAAACCTAGGCGCCCGCAAATTGTAAATAAAATTCTAACTTTGTTCTCCAAATCATATCCGCCACAAATATAAGAGATTACATTCCGTTGTAAACTAATGCTTCATTTATGAGTGACGAAGACGTAAACATGATTTTTCCACAAACTGAAATAGCAAACGGAAATGACGAAAATGTATCTTTTTACACTGAAACAAACAATGGTTTTAAAGTACTCACTTACTTCGAAAGATTAAAAAAACATACCATTTTTAAATATTAAAATAGATGAAGTATGTAATCTAATTTTGTTTCATTCGAAAATTTAATTTTCTCTCTTGTCTCTCCATTAGTTAGTTTGCACATAGGAGGCTCCACTGTACAATTAAAAAAAAACATATATATATATAATACAGCAAATATAAAAATACAGAAAGTGCAAAATATAAATTATAAAAATTATAGCTATAATATGAATTTAAATGTTGCAGATAATTCTTCAATATAATTGTTCAAGCTTTCATACTGAAGCCATTCCTTTTCAAATCTGTTCAAAGTTTAAACTGTTATAAATTCTGCATTATCTGTCTGCATTATTAATCCTTTATATCCTGACGGTATTTAAAAATACCGCTTTATATCATTTTAATGCGACAATAATTCCTGTACAGTGTCCAAATGTAAATTGGACATTCGCGAAGAGAACACGAAAATGTTTGAACGTTTTTACTTTCTGCGATATTACATTTTATTCTTTTTGGTTTTCCATCTTCAACGTACAGTGAATCTCTGTGGATTTCTAGTTTTCGAATATCTCAATACTCGAATATCGCGTTATCAGAACAAAGTTTCTATTAGTAATTATGTAAAAGCTCGTCTGCTATGTTGTAATATTCAAAAAATAACGATACAAATAAGGTAAACTCTATTCTAGGTATCTGAAAATTTGTTTTCTTTTTCCTCGTGTAAAAAATATTCTAATTTTAATAAGAATTTCACAGATAATTTAATGTCGGGTATAAAGGGTTAAAGAATGCTTACAACAGGATACAATACACTTTGTCACGTTTGAAAACATTTAAACGTTTATTCCGACGTTCTATAACGAGTATTTGAAACATATCTGTAATTTCACTTTGAGCATTTAATCATCGATTTTGCATTCCGGAGCATCGAATTTTTCTCAACATACTGAACTTGAAAAATTGAATTTTGCCTACAGAAAAGTGAATTTTTAGACCACTGTGCGCCTATTAATATTGCACGATCGTCGTTACATTTATATTTCTATATTTTTACTTTATATACTTTTATATTTTATTTTTATCATCAACCAAATTATTCTGCGAATCTCGTTCCAATTTCCAAACTTTTAATCTTTATTCTCCCAATTTAAATTTGTATGCTCAGCGTTGATTCTGGTCTTGTCTCGAGAATCGTAGAGTTTCCCTCGGTTCGTCAGATTCTTTTTCTTTTTTTTTTTTCCTCTTCTCCTGGAACGTGGACCCTAGTCTCTGTCGTTGTCGCGTGGTCTAAAAATATGTATAAAGACGACCTTCGAGATATCTGGTCGAGAATCGCGATTTTGTCGAACAAATCGCGGAACAAAAAGACTCGTGATTTAAGGTGTCCATCTCGATATTTATGAACGAAATGTTCCCTCTCTGTCTGTTATTTTTCTGTTTTCTATTTTTTTCGTTTCCAAGTTGCTGTACAGTTGATAAAATATCAGATTTTTACACGGAAGGATTTTTCATGTGTGCTATTTTTATGAAGCACCGTGGAATTTTACGCATACCTTCGTATATCTCGCGAGAACATTAGAAATATCAACACAAATTTATTAGTGTCTGCACTGCTTGAAATAGACATGGACCGTTGGACTCTCATTCCTCTCTCCCTCTCTCCCTCTCTTTCTGTCTCTCAGAGTTGTAATCATCATAAAACGGTTATATACTTGTAGTAACTTGTCATAAATCTTTTATGTAGGATTTTATCATTTACTTTCTCGCTTCTATCAAGATTTGAGAGTTGTTCTTGATTATTGTGTAATTTTCTGCAGAAATTTCAAATTTGTAATTGCAGCGTGTGTTCGCAAACGATAGTTTCTCATATTTATTTCAATTCTGGAAAAAAGTTATGTAATTATGATGAAAAATAAATAGGAATATTAATTAACTTGATAATTTTATTCGACGAAGAATGCGTAAGATATTAATGTTATGAATTTTATTAAAAAAAGTAACCACTGTACAATTTAAAGAAATTTTTACTTAAATATTAAATATCGCAATTTTGTTAAAGAAAGAGTTATCCTAAGATTTTTGGATTCGAGTCTTTTTTGTAAATGGTCAACTTTTTAGAAAAAACAGGAAGAAGAAAAAAGTTGTAGTATTTTTTGCGTGCTTCAGTTTTTCGCAACGTTTCCAAGGAACAAAGGGGATCTTCAACTTTTTTAAACGAAATAATATATTTTTTGACTCATTGATCGAGATGGATCGACATTCTTTATAAAAAAAAAAATTATTAACATTGAAAAATTATCAGCTGAATAGAGGTTCTAATTTTAATTTTACGAAATCTGTGTATGAAAAACGAGGATAATATGAACAGAAGGTCGAGGCTCGGAAAATTTTCCAGGTCGATCGTACCGTCGCACAACCTGAGCAATTATCTTTTCAGACGACCGAATTTATGACTTTGGAAATGTACGATATAAGGGTATGAATATATTGTGTGCCAGTTAATCCTTTAAGAGTTTTATGGTGTCACTTCAATATCATTTTCTAAATTTCCATTGTATTACGGCTGCATTATATCGCTGTGTACCAAATAAGTACGAAATAACTTGGAAAGTTATTGCACAGATTTCAAAAAGGTATAAATATTAAATATTGCAAAAGCTATTGTACAGGTATAAATATTGTAAAGATATAAAGAGATAAAGATAAAAGAATATATGTATATATATTTATTTTATGTAGTTCAGTAACTATTATTAAAAAACGTTCGTACTCCGCGAATAGAGAAAATAATTATTTCTCTAAAACTCAGGAAAGCGAGAAGCTTTTACAAAAATCGATCGGCCAGTGTTTTATCCAACAATGGGATTACCTTCTTTTTCTTCTATGGGAAGACGATGCAAAGTCCTCTGAAAGAGTATATATATATATATCTTGTCTCTCCTACACTCTAATCTCTTTCTCTCGACAAGGACGTTGCGTTGAATGGATCCAGCGTACGTTCACCCTTGTTGCTTGCGCATCTCAATCTTATCCACCTTTTCCCCTTTCTCTCTCTCTCTCTCTCTCTCTCTCTCTCTCTCTTTCTATTTCTTTATTTTTTTCCCTCCTCTTCGTCATTTTTTTCTTTTCCTTTTTTTCATTTCTGCTCGCGGACCTTGATTCATCCAGCAGCATTCTTCTGCATCTTGTCGGCCGGTTTAAAAGCCGCGGAACCACGAGGACCTAACGAGACCCCGGGACTACTCGACCGAAACAAAGCAAGTGTTCTCAGCATTGGTCGCCCAACGGTACGGTGATCCTTTAAACCGCGTCTTGAATTTTTATGAAGAAAAATCGTTGGCGCGCCGCCATTTATTCCGTGGCTTCCTGCGCGCCAAGGGAAGTGACGGGAAGAGGAGCCGTGAAAACGAACGTTTCACGCCGTCAAACGAAGCCTTTTCTCCAACCCTTTCCCTCTCTCTCTCTCTCTCTCTCTCTCTCTCTCTCCTTCTCTTTCTTATTTATACAGACTGACGTTTCAATTAAGTCGGAGTACCACTGGAATTTTCACTGGTTACTTGTTCCCCTGCCGACTTCCATTCAAGTTCAATTTCTGGAATCAAGAAGAGAGACGAATGAGGCTACTCTCTCCCCGCGATTCATTCTTCGCTGCTATTTTTTTTTCTTTTTGAAATTCTTTCTATGTATTTCTTTTTCCTCTTTCTCGGAGGAGTTTCATTTCTGTGAGCGACGGTTGAAAAGAGAATGGCTGAATTTAGCAGTACAGTATGTTTAAATTTCAATAGATTGCCCTTTTTTTCTCTTTCTCTCTCTTCTCTGTCTTGCACGCTTGGAAGTTGAGCAAGCAAGAAGTAATGAAGTCGGAACAAAGCAAGTGTCCTCGTCGCCTCGTCTACTCGTACTTCGTTCACTATAATTAAAGTCATCGTTAAAGAAGTTATTTCATCTGTTTATATCTTCATGAGGTATATATCGTTCTTCCGGTGCTTGGAAAGTTGTTCGTTCGTTTCGCACGGGCACGCGTTGTCCATTCTTTCCCCGTTTCATCGAAATGACATTAGTACAGACACTTTGAAACTCTTTGAAGCTCTCCTTCGTTTTTCAAATTGTATACGTAAGTAATTCTTTCGCGAGCATTGTCGCTTAAAGTGATCGTGTTCTTTCAATTATTCGAAAAATCGTTCGTAAACAGTAGGGCATTCTTTACAATCTTTTGAATTATACGGATGTGAGGCGACTCTTTCGTAAATGACATTAAACGTTGCGTTGAATTAAAATAACGTTTCGAATAAAAAACTGCACGACTTATTTGCTTTATTATGATATGCAAACAGTTGAATCGATACAAAACAAATTACAGGCGCGATCGCTCAGTACCAGACAACGCCACTCCTACCCGAGGTCTACCCCACGCCCCCTCGCGAATCACGTGACCCAAATCAACCAATCGCTAATTTTCGTTGCATTAGCGTTGCACCTGAAAAGGCCCGATTTCTTGGGTTACCACCACTAAAATCACTTTCAGTGATAAAACTACCTGCACTACCTGCAAAGCACAGTTTGCAATCCTAGATGTTTACATTATTTATGTTGGAACTATCAAGTTTTCAGTCCAGATTAAAATTCTTAATCTAAATGATACGCTAATAACATTCTTCTTGCAAAAATTTTTGTAAAAAGGTATGCCACATTTCTGTATTTGCGAAACAGATTGTTTTGTTTTTAGATAATCTTTATCTTAATAATGGAATAAAATTACTTTTTGGCTAGAAGCTTCCGGCATTCGATATAAATCTTATGCAATCTTTATTATTTCAACAGATATTTTATGTTTATTTATATTAATATTTGGTCACCTGCTATGAAAGCATCAAGTTACTGGAATCAAATTTTTCAATAAAATTTTGCATTTACTCAAATTTCATTTCGCTCGATTCAGAAGTAATCAATGTCATCTAAACGTTTTGCGAAAAAGGGATTCGTTCTCTTTTAAGGATAAATTTCTGACGACGTGACATTAAATTACTTCGGTTGAATTCTTCGACAAGATTGCATATACTCATTAGTAAATTTCATACTGTTTCACGCTGTTGATTCGTGAAATATAATTAACGCCATATGCAGTAAGACAGCAAAGCATTCAGATTCCTCAGTCAAACTCTTCAATGGGATTGCATTAATATACGATTGCGCTAGTATGTAGGTCCGTTTCACGCTTTCAGCTCGCGAAACATAATTAATGCCGCGTAAAAGAGAAAAGAGAAGAAGATCAACGTTAGTCAGAACGTTTTAGGGATGAATTTCTGACGACGTGAAAGTTTAACAGGCGGTAGTCAGTAACGTGGTCCGTATGAAAAATGGAGCGAGAAAATGTGAAAGGCGCAACGCGGCCCGCCGCGAGGGCTGTTTTACACAGTGTTTCTTCCTCGCATGCTCGCATTTCAGTCGGACCTGACAAGCCAGCTGTGCGTGACCCGTCTGCGTGCGTAATTCCACTGGGACAAAGTGCAAGCGAGAGGGAAAGCATAACAGAGAAAGAAAGCCGGCAACGGATCGATAGGACAGCTTGCTGTGACGTTGCCGAAGAAACCACACGTATTGCACATATTAGCGGCTATCTCGACTCTAGACACGTGGAGTGGCTTGCTCAAGCCGAGAATTCCTCGGTAATTGATCAGTGAATTTTATCATCTGTCCGTCTCGTTGACCGTATCCTAGTTTTCCCTCTCTTGCTAAACGCTCGCACCATGAATGAACTTGCATCATTCATCTGGTGGATGAACCGTGTAATCAGGTGTAAGCACCACACGTTGCTGAACGAAGTTATAAAAGAGAGAGAGAAGAGTATAACTAAACCAGACAGATTTTGTACGAATCCTTTTTTATTATTGTTAACATCGAGATGTACAGGATGCAATCACATGCAAAATGAACAAAGTGAACAATATGGAGACGACGTATTTGATTACTGTTTTTTTCTTTTAGATAAATGTAGAGCGAATCAGTAAGAAAACGGATTTGTTTTATCCCTCAATATTGTGTAGGGTACACAAGAAATGAAACATTTTGGGTAATTAAAACTGAGATATATTCTTAAATGTTGAAATATTTATGAAACAGTTTGAAAGAAGAAAGGAGGAAGGAGGAACTCAGTTGTTTCAAATTTCGAATAAAGATAAAAGAAGGAATTACCAATTCCTTAACTGAACAGTTCTTAACTAGGATTAATATCGAGCGTCTTATATTTATGAAAATAAAATATAGTACAGTACTTTCGTAAATAGAGTTTATCAAAGTGAATCATTTAAAGAATAACTTTTCTTCTTCGTTTCCCTTTCGCTGATAGATTTTCTCAATTCCACCGATACTTGTTCGAACATTGCAACCGATTATCGAGTCTTTCAGTCATTGATTCACTAAACGATTACGTAATACTTTCTCGTCTACTGCGCACTCGAGCTATTATTTCTCTATACTTCTGAAACTATCTGAAACTATTTAAAAATTCAACCAATTTGTTTCCCAACGAAAATATTTCTATTCAGTGGTTCAGGAAATGTCCAAAATCGAACGTGTCGAAGTTCAATTGGCATAATTTTTAACAATCCAAACAAATGTTAAACGTTTCGTTTTTTTTCTACGAAAATTCTTCTTTATTCTCCGACTAATCTTTACACATGCAACATTCATTATTTCTCTTGCTTAAGAAAATATTTCTCTATTCATTTTACTCATTAGTTGAAGAAGATTTGGAATTAAACAGTTTGGAATTCCAGTCATAATTTTCAAAAATCCAACGAATTCACAAACATTCTATTTTTATTTTTTCTTGTTTAAAAAACCTCTTTCTATTCGCTAGTGGTTCAAACATTCCATCAATCGCCAACCATCAATTCCATTGATCTTCTTTCATATGAAATATCTTTCTTCATTCATTCTAGTAGCATCAAAAATTAAACAAGTTCGAACTCTGTTTACAATTTACAAAAATTCTACCATTAAATTCTTCAACTTTCATCTATATATATATATATATATATTGTGTGTGTACACAATATCTATAATCAAACAGTTAAAACTCCATGATTTCTAAAGATCCAACCAACCCATAAACATACAATAATTTCCATTTATTCTTACTTAAAAATCACCAATCGTCGAATATTGAATTTCCTTTCATATGAAATATCTCTCTCCATTCACTCTAGTGGTTGAACTAGCACCAAGAATCAAACAGTTACCAAAAATTCAGTTACCAACCAACTTTCATCTTTCTGTAAACATCATTCCCTGTTCACTCACGACTGTATGTGTAAGAAAAAGATCCAGAGTCAAACAAGTTGAAGCTTCGTCCATAATTGAACACGGTCCCCGGGGCAAGTGACCGATCACGATCCCCTGTCGACAGTACGAGACTCATCATCGCTGACGTTCCACGAGATCGGTGACGTCCAACGAGACGAGGATCCAGGTGGCCGGTGGCACTCTTGGCACGCTTATCCGACCGATTACGTTCACCGCGTGCCAGACTCTCTCGGTGTTTTCCATCTCGGCGGACCGATGAGTTGCGCAACAGCAGGCCTGTCCGAATCGGGAATCCTGGCCACTGCCTCGCACCGCCACGGGACACACTTTCCTTTTGTCGAACCCTTTTGGACCAAGTCCAACGTACCTTGACTCGTAAACACACACGTTGGCTAATTAGCCGACGTAGCCCGCGCAGCCCGGCGAACAAAAGCCACCAAGTCGTTCGTCGTAGTCGTCGTTAATCGTGTTCCCGTGGTTACGGGCTTCCGTGACCTTGACGCTGGCCGCAAATGCCGCGAAGAGGCTTTTTACACTCGTATCCGTGTTGGATATGTCCGTTCCCGTGATCGAATCACCGACCGTGATTTGTCGGGCTTTAACCGATACTTCGGTCCTTCGATTCTTTCTTTTTCGAATTTCGGAGGTACAGTGCTCCAGAGAAACAAAAAAGAAAGAAACGTTAATTTTAATAGAGGAACGGATGTTTGAAATTATTTGAATAGCTTCTCGCTTCTATACGCTTTAAAAGACTTGACAAACGTTTGATAAATGTATATTTAAATGCTTCAGATAAAATGATAAAAAGCTTTCGATCAAACGCGCGTATAGAAAATTTTTGCACAAAGGAATTCAATTGAAATCACGTACATTTTTATACCTGAAAGGTTTCAACGTTCAAGCTGGTTTGCACGTGTGTTTGATCGAAAACTTTTTTGCCAAACGTGGTAACTGTAGAGGTATTTATACATTTGTAGGAAATCTGTTACATTTATTACAGACTTCCGTGATTGATTGCACTTGCGCAAAATATTCCATCCGAGGTTGTTAAAAATTTTACTAATAAAATCGTGATAATCAGTTGTCGTCACTTTGCTAATGGAATTTCCAATGTTCGTGAAAGATGTCGACGCGTGTTCGAATGCACTCACGAACCACTTTAATCCATCTTTACCATCTTTATGGGTTAGCGGAGGTCGTAACTCGAAGATTCTTTCCCAGAAGCCGCGTAACATTGTTAAGTGGGGTAACGCGATTGCACCACTTTGTTAATCTTTCGAATTCGTGACGACTCGAAGAATTATCGCGCCACGTGCGAATGACATAACTCGAGTAAGTCCAAGGAGAGCACTGTCCAAAGAGATTTCTGAATCAACGCGAGTCGAGTATTGGACTGAGTGTTCCTTCAGGGAACATATGAATGAAACTTGCAATGGAGCACTTGGCTGCATCGATCGTCAACAACTAGGATCGATCAAAAAGTTCTGTCGATTTTCGACGTTTGAATTTGAATGGTTATACACATTGATCATATATATAGTATTGTATATATTTATAGTATAGTATATAAATTACTTTATGTATAATATATAAATCACAAGAACATTTTATATTTAATTATATTGTACAGTTTTACTAACTGTTTTCGCTGATTTATTTCAACAATACATAAAAACATTATGCTATTTAGGCATTTTGATAGACACAAGAAACAGTCTCTTTCTATTGATTAATGCTATCCACATGATGGTTCATTCGTGGTATTATTAACAATAATTGTTTGAAATCAGACGAGACTATCGCTGCAATTAAATATTGCAATGAACTGGGTAATATAGATCAAAGATTGTTCTCCTGATCCTATCTGCTATCGGTCAAGAAAGGATTCTTTTACGTGATAACGCTCAATCGCACGTGTTAATAATATGAAACTCTGACCTTTCGCCCACAGATTACATCTCAAATTTGAGTAGTTCCACCGAACAACGAAACGAGCCTTCACGAACTTTATCGGCATCAAGTTGCACAATATTTTTTTTTTCATAGATGGCGTAAATAAATAAATTGAAAGTAATGGACTTTGCTTTATTATTTCTAAATGAATTAGCGTCCGTAATGGACCATATTTCGAATAATTTCTCTCGGCAGATTCATAATTCAGATGTCGAAATCCGATTGAGCTTTCTGAACAATCTAATACGTAGAGACAGAGATTGGGGAACACGTGTGACGAATAACTCCTACGATATTCCTCGAAATAAAAGGATATTTCATTTTGTCTTTCGGCCTATAAATTCTGCTCGCGCAAATATCCAAACATAATCAAAACAAAATTTGAAATGTATGAATATTAGATTTGTAATGAAATTCGACTTAAGGTTCTTGAGAAACTTGAAATGTAATAATTTCTTGAAAATACATCAAAATGGACAAACATAGAGATAGAATCTGAATAATATTAAGTGAATAATAAGATTCAACGTAAGATCATGTTGAAATAATTGAATAATATAATCATTCAAATTAAAAAAAAAAGAAACGAAGCAAACAAAGAATTCAAATAAATAAACAAGTAAAAAGCTAGTCATGCACTTTTTCTACATTTAATACAACGACAATGAAAAAATAAAATAACTGATCGAGTGACTCATTGCACTATAAATATTGCTCAGATTACAAAAGGTTAAGCAAGGATTATTTTTTGCGTTCAAAAATATGCACATAGTACATTTCTATGGTTTATTGCAACGAATAGTTTTACGAGCCACTGTATTTGGATCGAATCCAGACGCGATTTATTGAAGTTACGAAGTCTTTATTACCCCTGTGGTTGCTTCGTAGGAATCTATGGCTAACTTCAAACAAGACACGAGACATTTAACCAGGTTGAAGTTTAATAGACGATCGCTGTAATACGTCGAACGTGGATATTTATCGCGCCAGACACACCGTGATCCCGTTTAATACGCCCGATAAAGAAGCATTTCTTTATGAAGATGAACGCGTCCGTATGGTTGTATAATTTTTTTCGTTTAATACCCGGAAATTAATATTTGTTGCGCTTCTAACGGGCTATCGTTGCAAGATGCATGCTTGGTACTAAAATCGAAATTATAATATTACCAGATATAGTGCAATACTCGTATTTTTCGACCTCAGAGATGTGAAATGTGTTAATTCATTGATAATAAAGGAATAAACTTAATAGTATAAAATGAACTGTATAAAAATTAAAAAAAAATCGTATATTTCTCGAAATCAGTGGATACGAGCGCGAGCTAATCGGATTAATTTTTATCTGTCGCAGGCACCAAATTTCTGTGCAGCGAGGTGATAGCGCTAATAAGGAGCGAGGTGGACGACATCTGCTTGCAAATCATAAACTTCGAGGATTTGAGCTCGCAACCACCTCCGCAGCCTGCAATTCCGCCCCCAAGCCAGACCAACAACAGGCTCGTCACACGCTGTAAGTTCCAATTTCTTTTTTTTCCTTCTTCTTCCCCAAGTTTTTCTCGTTTTTCTTTCTTCTTTCTTCCTGTGCCTCTCATCTACCCCCCACACTGTTTCTCATTTTCCACGTTGGCTCACTCGCCTCGTCGGGAACCACCGTAAATTTCACGTGCAATTTGCATTCACGTTGTTGCAGTACGTCATGTCGTGCTCCGTGGGACAGTTGGCAAATTAACGCTTAAATAACTCTTTGTTAAGTTTGTTGCTGTTGTATCGTGTTCCCGTAATTTTTGTGATTTTTGAAATTTCCAGGAATTCGCGACAACTCGTCTCCGGAGATTTGAATGATCTCAGTTGCCTTAGTATTTGTTAGGCTCCTGTCGTTGAATTTTCAACCTTTTTACATCTTGCTTTTATCTAACAAATTTTTCTAACTGTTAAAGTTACGCGCGTATATTTTGCTTCAGTATTTTTTCCCGCATCATTCGACGAGACATTTGGGAAATTAACGCTTAAAACTTATTAAGTTTGATCATTCAAATCCTGTTCCTGTAGATGTTCTTTAAAATTATATTTATGTTTTTAACTAACTGACACCTTTAACACCCCGCGTGCGCGATAAAAATACACTCGATTCCGCTAAAAATGTCACGCCCACGCGTTTCTGTTTGTCCTATTTAATTTTCGTAGACATTCTCTCTAGTTTCTCGCCTCGTTGTGCAACGTCGAGGACACTAGGTCACGTAGTTAAGTGTTAACACTGGGTGTGTCTGTAGCAGCGTAGTTGGAGTGCAGCGTGACCTTCCTTGCCACAGACTGATGTACGAAAGGTGCTTGTAAAAATTACCACCGAGTCGCTTTTATTGTCCAGCAGAATACAACATGCCGAATTCCTTTTCACCGCGATATGACTAATGAAATTACGCTGGACCGACGAGTTTCGCGCGCTTTCTGGCGTTTGAGACACTTCGAGTCGCCACGAATCTGTAGGTGTACAGTGTCTCTTATCGGTTCCTTAGTGGAGTGGCAAGAATTTAGGTGATACTACAAATTTTGTAGTCTCTGAGATTATATTTGTTATATAAATACAATAATTACACGTTACTTGTACACAACTCTTCGCCGAAAACTAAGGACCATTTACAATTTTAAACGTGTATTTTGTATTTCTAGAAAAATTTTGAAACCCAAACGAATTCACGTTTGATTTCGATGACGTCGATTTTTTATCAACGATTATAATTCACGCATATATATTACATTCGAACGTCAGTCAATGATCTTCCTTGATTTGATTACAGCGTATATTCATCATGTCCTTTATTTATTTCTGGATGATCTGAATCTATCGTGAACGATGCATACTCTTTAGAACTACCGGCGATTAAAAAAATAGGAAACTTTACAATATAACGTGCAATCTCTAAAGATACACTGTTTTACATCCAATGATCATTTTGACCATTTTGGTAGTTCTAGTGTTAATTATTTATTATTATTTGTGACTGATATTTTAGCATGAAAGTTTACCCATATTATGTAGAATTATATATAAATTATCATATGTGTTGAATAATAATAATAATAATCTAACACAACCACTAATTATTAATACATATTAAATTAAATTTTGTTTAAACTTTTAAAATTTATTGAGAACACGAAAGATGTTAAAATTGTAAGTGGCCCTAATTTTTTGACCACGGACTGTAGGATTATACAATGATAATGACGAGTTTGTTAGTTTTATTTATTCAGGTTACTACTTGTCTCCCAAGTTCTGCTGTATATTATTCTACTTTTGATTTCCTAACTAACGTAGCTAATGCCAAGACGAGTTCAACGACCAGTAACACAGCATGAGCTTTAAAATTATCAGAAACAGAGTTTGTCAGGGCAGAAATTTGGATTTGATTCAAACGGACATTGAACGTGTGAAAATAGGTTTATCAAGAAAAATGACGTTCTCAACTTTGTAACAGTGCAAGAGTGGTTCTATCTAACATGGTTCGAAAATTAGAACCTATATTTTGTGAATGATTCAAGAATGATCTTAGATCGTAAAATTACGATAGTCGTAGCCAAAAAAAGATCTCCCTACGTTATATAAATAGTATTATGCAGTCGTTGGTTTTCGTATATTAGATAAAAATAGAAGAAATAACCCGTTAGCAATCGATCGATGATTTTTACACTTTATTATCTTTTTCCATTGGCTTTCCTATTCTTCCAATTTTTCAAAACTTCAATGGTAATCAAATGGTCCCATTGTTTAAAACTGAAATCACATTACTCATGGAATGATCCAGTATTTAGAAATGCAAAATTAATAATTTCCTAACAATTGAGTTAAAAAAAAATAATGTAACAAAAATGAGACAAGGAAAGTTACATTCAATGTAGTTACATTCAACATTGTTACATTCAACAAAAACTTTTTGGACTGATTATGATCATTAAGAGAAGATTCTTCTCATTCGGTTTTCATTTCTGTTGCAACTTTCATCAGTTCCGCAAGAAGGAACGTGTGCAAAGTTAAATTATTTATTCAAGATTTTGACGACGAAATTGTGAAAATCAACTTTATATGTATTTCTCCCCCTCCTCTTCTTTGAGTGATTAAAAGCAGAAGTGCTTAAACGTCGGGGAAACAAGTGTCTCGGCCCGCCAATTTTTTTTCCCGGGGAGAAAGCCTTCGAATGCAATCTCGAGTGCATCTCCTCCTGCTTAATTAAATGCAGTGAAACTAATTAAAATGATTATCTTTGTCGGAGGAAAGGCTTGACGTTGAACAATCTTGCTTAAGCTTAATATTTAGAAAAGAGGTGTAGAATATTTATTTCCATTGAAATATCGGAATTGGTGATATACAATAAATATTTTAACACTATGACATGATGATACTTTAATGTGATAATATATAGCAATAAATACTTCAAACGAGGCTAAGACTTTAAATCGTATGCGAATCGCATTTGAAATTATACAGGAAGAAAGAAAATATGTAAGAAATGAAGACATTTAGCTATAAACGCATTCACAGTCTACTCGTAAATGTTCATTTTATATTAATAATGTTACCAGTAATAATAATATCATTAGAGCACTAATGTAATAATATTTCAATACTATGTAACAATAATATAGTGAGATTTTAAACTATATACAATTCCAAAAGTTGAAATACAAAAGAAAATAACATGAATGATTGTTGTTGAAATGATTATTGGAACACCTTCTTGTCCTCATCTCGTTATTTGTCCATTGCTACAATAACGTCTTAACGTGAAGTGAACAGTATCTCCGTACGCACACGTCTAACTTGAATGTTATAAATTAATCGAAGTGTTCGGTAAAAAATTCGGTAAACGGTCGTCCGTCGGTAAACTAGGTTCACCAGGATACAAGGGATTCAATTCGTTGATACGAAAGGCAACGAAGGCAAGGAAAGACGAAACGCATGCTGGACGCAGTGAAACATGGTGTCATTGCTAGAACGTTTCGTGCCACGTTCACGTATATTATAGTTTTCTGCGGCTTTTGAGCCGGAGGATCATTATTTTCTGCTGCACCGATCGGTATAAGACAGCGTCGTAGACATTCAGGGCCGGCCCGCTGGCAACCGGGCCACGTAACCACCCGCGGAAGATCATTACAATCGGAGATCGAGGTCAGGTTTGCCCGCATAATGAGTCGCGCAACGATACCACCGCGCCATTCGCGAATTAGTCTTTTGCCACGTCTTTCCGCGTATCACGTTTCGATCGTTCATTCGAAACACGCCTCGTTCGACTTCTCTTTGTTTTTCCTCGTTCCTTCCTATTTCTTTTATTATTATTTTTTTTTTATTTTTATCTTCTTCCCCCCTCGCGGACGAGGTAGGATCGTCTTATGAGAAAAGTTTCTAATTCACGATGGGGAGGCTCCTTCGAATCGTAATTGATCTGCAGGCTTCCTTTCTCTGCCTCGACCTCTGTTATCGTCCTCGACCAGCGAGAGTCGAGTTTTAAGCGCTGAATTCCAAATAAGAAGGCTGCCGGGTTAGGACAAGCTTTTACGAGTTTCGTGAGTTTTTTCTTATCAACTTTCGAGTACTTGATTTATACGGATTTATATTAAGAGGATAAATGGAGTATTAACTGAGCGTTCTGTAGGAATCGTTTCCTATTATTGTTGATCTCAAAGATGTACAAACAATGTATAGTGATATATTTAGTCAGTGTTTTTTTTTTTTATCACTGAAAGTGACTTTAGCGGGGGTAACCCAGAAAATCGGGCCTTTTCAGGTGCAACGCTAATGCAACGAAAATTAGCGATTGGTTAATTTGGGTCACGTGACTCGCGAGGGGGCGTAGGGTAGACCTCGAGTAAGAGTGGCGTTGTCTGGTACTGAGCGATCGCGCCTGTAATTTGTTTCGTGTCGATTCAAATGTTTGCATATCGATAAAATTTTATGGCAAAAAAATCGTCTTCATTTCCTAGTGAGAACAGTTGCTTCTGGGCCTTTCAGTGAGACGAATCGTACTAGGGTACAAGTGCAGTTTTTTTTTTTTTAATGAATATATACAAATAAAGTGAAACTGAACAATCAATAAGAAGATAAATAATAATAAATACAGCGAAGAACATTAACCACAGATTTTGTATGTATCCTTTCTTTTAGCTGACATAATATACATGAACAGTACAAAATGAATATTGAACGAACGAAAAGCTATATTTATAAAACAGTATATCTAATTCCTAGTTTTTTAATGAATATATACAAGTAAGGTAAAATTAAACAATCGATAAAAAGATAAATAATAACCTAAGCAGGTTAATGAATAACAAAGTGCAATTGAACCAGTAACAGATTTTCTGTAAATTTTTTCCTATTAACCTTCCATTTAGTTTAATTTAATTTAATTTAATTATTGACGTTTACGTTTCATTTATACAAATGGAAATAAATTTTCTCTTGCAACATTAGAAGCATAATAAAATTACTGTTTTTTTATTGAAAATGACATAAATTTTCTAATAATAACATCAACTTATGATACAACTATAGAGTTAAGATACACAGAAAATGAATACAATATTTCGGCTAAATATAATTAACATAATGAATATAATTAAAGCAGTTAATACATTTTTCTAATACTATAAATATCCTTATAATCGCCTGCAATAAGAAATTGAATTTTACACAATATTCTTGAACATTGCACAATTTCTTAACTTGAGTAACGTACAATAATAATACAATTTTAGGATTTTTTAATTTTTAAAATGGTTTTAAAACGTACTTTGTACAAAATTTCAACAATAATCAGGATAAATTTCATTATTTTTTAATCTTCAGAAACTAAATAATCAATATCGATAAATATTTGTAGATCTTACGCTTTAATCTCATACTTGAATTCAGTCAATTAAATCTTTCATCATATTACCGAGATGATCAACTTATATTGGAACTATTAAAAATGGAATAAAATAAAGGAAGAAGAAAGAAAGAGAAATGAGAAAGGCCGTGCAATAGGAAACGAGTCGATGAAAATCGACAGAAAAATTAATTGACTAGCAAGAAATAAATACATACGACAGCAGTTTCTATTGCGATGTTAAAGCTTTTCTTTCTGCAGTATAATTAAAAATCGTTTGCCAATGCTTACAATTTCCGTTTCTCACGGAAACTTCGAATAAATCACGGAAATTACGTACAATCATATAACAATCTATTTGGTCTCATTTTGCTCTAATGTTTTTGTGTCATATTGCGAATAAGTAAAGATACGTTTGTTCTTTGTAAACTGTAAATACTCAACGTCTTATTGAATGTTTTATTTCTAGAGTTACACACATAATTTCGAATAAAATAGATTATTTATTGTTTACTATTCAAAATAATATTTTAAAGCTTTAATTATATTGTGTAGCTTCTGACCATTGAATTAGGTTCAGTCACAAATTTTTATATTTAATTCTGTCGCGTGCTGACTCGAATTTACGCAATGAAATCGCAAATTTGATCGGTAGCTTGCTGACCTCCAACACGGATGAAGATCAGCCGGTTCAATTGTAGATTAGATGGAATTTGAATATGTAGGATTGCAATGGCTAGGAATTTGATTGAGAGGATTGGAATGATAGAAGGATGATGATAAGGATTGATTCGCGTGATAAATGAGTTTGAATGAATCTATGCGCACCGTAAGATTGCTAAGAAAGAACCGAACTATACTGCTCGAAGGTTCTAATGAACTCTTCATCGCCCGTAGGTTTTTAATGAACTGTGTATCGCCTGAAGGTTTGCTATGAACTGTTGCTAGGAAGGATCCGTTTCAACGTGGCTCGTCTTCCTTCCCGAATTTCGAAAGTTCTCGAACGTTCGAAACCGGAGACAAACAAGCAAAAAAGGATCACACGATCGTTCGATGACCAATCAGATCCTTCCTATATGGTGTGTTTTCCCTTGGCCCATTTGTGCCTGATATTAAGTTGGTTGAGGTACTCCTTGTGCCACCGCACCCAAAAATCGCGCTTAAGTTTTGCCAAGTGTTCGCGATGTGTTGCCAAGATGATAGCCTGTTTGTTGAAGTGGCAATTCGGTTAGTGTTCTGCCGATGGATTCTATTTGAATTATGAATGTATTGAATTCTTCATACGTGAATAGTCCATTGCTGCCCACTCGTTTTAGATGATGTTTAAAATATTTGACTGTTTCCTCCCACCAAAGTTCGGAGAGTGTGGAAGTATGAAGTGCTACTCGATTCCCTAATTAGTTAGAAAAGTGTGTACCTGTTCTTTGTGTTGTTGTGTATTGAATAGTTGGTAGAGATTCTGTAATTCGTTTTTGGCGACGACGAAATTAGTGGCATTGTCAGAAAAAATTTTTTGACATTTGCCTCTTCTTGCGATAAATCTTTTCAGACTGGCTATGAATGCTTCGGTGCTTAGGTCACTGGTGAGTTCTAAGTGTACTGCACGTACCGCTAAGCATACGAAGACGGCGGCGTATACCTTTACACGCCCCTTATTACGAGCCGTTTTTCCTTCACGTAGAATGGTTCGCAATAGTCGATGCCGACGTTGGTAAATGGTGGTGCTTCATTGGCTCTTACTGCCGGCAATTCTCCCATTACGTACTGTGTTGTTGGTGGTGCTGCCCTGAAACATCTAATGCAACTTCTAATTACCTTTCGAGTTTGGTTTCTCCTGTTTAGTAGCCAACACTTCTGTCTTATGTGGTAGAGTGTGGTTTGGGCTCCTGCGTGGAGATTTTCGTGGTGGTAGTGACGAATGATTAGATCTGTTACATGATGCGACTTGGGCAGAATCATCGGATGTTTGGCGTCGTAAGATAAGTTTGCTTGTGTGAGTCATCCCCCAACTCGGATGATTCCGTCCTTGTCGGGGAACGGGTTCAAAGTTAGCAGTTTGCTCTTGTTGTGAACCCTTCCTTCTCTATTCAGACCATGCAGTTCTTGCTGAAAGGTTTCTTGTTGTAGGAGTTTGATGACGGTTCTGTTGGCTTCTTGTAGTTCGGATGGTTGTAATTCAATGTATGGATGTGGTGTTTTTATTCTACGACAGCGGGCTACGATGCGTATTAATCTTGTGAAATTGGAATAACGTAAGAGTAGCGGGTTTGGATTAATTTCTGTTTGAAAATAGAGTTTGGTGCGGCTCTCTGGGATGGTGTCCGGAAATTGTAGTTTTAACTGTGGCCAGGTAGACTCGTTTCGAGTTAACCAGGAGGGTCCTGACTGCCAAATCTTGTAGTTAATGATCTCGTTTGGTTGCAATCCCCTTGATATTACATCAGCTGGATTTTCCTTCGTGGGAACGTGTCTCCATTGTGTGAGTGAAATCTTGTCTCTTATCTCTGCGGTTGGCTACGAATGTTTTCAGTGATGATGGTTGTGTGTTTATCCAATGTAATACTATAGTGGAGTCTGTCCAGAAGACTGCCTTCTTAAATTTGAGATGTATTGCTTGAGTGACTGATTCATATAATTTTGCAAGAAGAAGGGCTCCGCATAGTTCCAATTGAGGAAGGAAGATGACCTTCAGTGGCGCCACCCTTTGCGCAGAGTAAGGTGCATTGTGTTCTGCGATTTCATGAGCGGGACCTGAGGTAGACGCACCATATGCCCTTTCGCTAGCATCGCAGAATCCGTGTAGCTCGATTTCGTCCGTATCATCCACGATTACCTTGCGAGGAAATGAAAGATTGTTTAGTGTTTTGAGTTGTTTGTGATATGTTGTTGTCCAGTAGGTGTTGATGTCGAGAGGTACGTCCCAATGTAACTGTAGTGTCCATAGTTTCTGCATCAGAATCTTTGCCGTGACGAGCCCAGCTGGATCATATATCCTCGCAATATCTGCTAATATTGTACGTTTAGTAATCTGTTTGTGTTTTGTAGTGTGTTGAACGGAGTATGTAATATGATCGTGTACTGATTCCCAAAAAATGCCAAGAGTTTTGATAGTATTATCGTTGACAGGATTCAGAGAAAGTTTGACACTTGTTTTGGACAGTCCAGTTAGTACTGATGGTTCGTTGGACGCCTATTGGCGGATGGTCATCCCACCTTGGTGCAGGAGCTGGATGATCTCATCGCGCAGCTTGATCGTCTCTTCGAGAGTGCTGGCACCAGTGATTAAGTCGTCGACGTAAAGGTCGCGCTTCAGCGTCTCAGAGGCAATTGGGAATTGATGTGCTTCGTCGTCGGCGAGTTGCCTTAGGCATCGAATGACCAAAAATGGCGCTGCTGACAAACCAAACGTGACAGTATTTAATTGGTTGGCTGAGCTTACCTTCCTCATCCCGCCAGAGAATCTTTTGGTAGACCCGGTCTTGATGTCAAATAAGAAATTGTCGATACATCTTTTCAATGTCGCCTGTCAGTATGTATTTGTGCAGTCTGAAACGAAGAACTAAGGAAACGATATCGTCTTGTATTGTGGGACCGATCATGAGGGTTTGGTTGAGAGATATTCCAGTAGATGATCTTGCTGATCCATCGAAGACAACTCTGAGTTTTGTGGTTTAACTGGATTGTTTTATAACTGCGTGATGTGGAAGATAGAAACCTGTGGCCTTGTTGTCCGTGTTGAGTTTCGTGTACTGTGTCCGAGTTGTATGTACTCCTGGATTGTGTCTTGATATGTGGTCTTAAAGATTGGATCGGTCCTCCGTCTTCGTTCCAGAGCCAAAAAACGACGAAGGGCTTGGCGGTATGATTCTCCTAGTTGAATTTTGTTAGTTTTGAATGGTAATGCAACGACGTACCTTCCATCATCATCTCGCGTGACATTCTCTACGAAATGTCTTTCGTATTCCATTTCCTCGTTGGATGAGTGAGTTCTGTTTGGCACCTCTTCAAGTCTCCAAAAGTTGGTGAGATTTTCCTCTAGTGTGGTAAGGTGGCATTGTTGTGTTGTTGAAATGCAGTCGATTCTGCCTCCTATCACCCAGACGAATTGTATTTTTCGCACGATGAGATCAGGAGACGTCGATATGTTGATTTGCCCGATGCTGAGGGCGGATAGCGTAGATCCGGTCGCGATTAGCATCTCTATTGGGGCAGGTATATGGAAGGTAGGATCTGCGAGATTAGATTTGAGATTGTGTGGAATGTTTGGAATGCTTGAGTCGACGGGTTCGTTTGGAACGAGAGCGGAGATTCTGGGTACTATTAGAAATTCCAATGTTTTTTCGAAACCTGTGAATCGAGAAGAAATGGTGAGTGTTGTGGTGTGATTGCAAATAGTGGTTAGTTTGTTGACCGCTCCGATTAGCATTGAACATGATTGTTTCGGTGCGCGAATTTTATTTGCTAGTTCCTCCGTCACAAGGTTCACTGTTGAGCACGTGTCCAAAAGTGCTCGGCAGTTTTTCCAGTCGCCATCCTTTGCGCGTACCTCGAGAAGTGCCGTGGTCATCAATTCGGTGCTTGGTGTGGTGGCTGACAATGAAGTATGTGTTATTCTTTTATTTTCTCAGTCGTGTAGGATGTAGGAAGGTGTGGTGGTGTTGATCACAGGTTCGACATTTGATCGATCTACAGGCCGATGTAGGATGACCACGTCGAAGGCAATTCAGGCATAATGTCTTTTTCTTTGCCAGTTCGACTCGTTGTGGTACGGTCAGTGTATGGAATTTTTCGCAATCGTAAATGCGATGTTTATTTGTTTCACATAACGCGCATCCCGTCCTTCTCTTAGTAATCGAAGAGGACGACGATCGTGATGTTGATCGTGATGAGGAGTAGTGTGTTGGACTGAACGATGGTCGGAGCGGTTTCAACAATCGCGATGGTGATTGGCTTGAAGTTGTTGTTCGCGATTGTGATTGGTGTGACTTCGTGGTTCGTGCATGTGATTGGCTTGTCTTTGTTGATCGTGACTCTGCTGTGTTAGAATGTGTGGAACGGGAAGATAATTGGTGTGGCTTGGAAGATCGTGACGGTGATTGGCTTGGAGTCGATGAGTGAGAGGAGGAAGAATACGTGAAAATGGAAGATGATGTTTTGCGTGGTTTTGGAGATCGTAAGACGGAAGCATGTGTCGAACTCGTAGTTGATGAGGATGAAGAAGTGTGAGTGGATAAATGCGGATTGGTGAAAAGGACTTCATGGTTCCGTAGGATGACGTCATGGTATATTTTTGTTGATCTGCGTCGTGATTCTTTTGTCCGTTTGTTGTGTGGAAATTGACTAGTAGTTGAATCCAGGCATCTTGCTTGCTCAATCAAAAAGTCGAGAATCTTATTTAATGAGGGTAATTCGTCTGGTCTTAAGGTTTTTTCAAAATCTAGTCGCGTTCTCCGGTCCAGTTTCGGAAGTATGTGTGTGATTACCGGGATGTCCCACGTGTCGACCGGTAACTCTAATGATTTCAATGTACGGAGGTGTGTTTGTATATGAGTTACGAATGCGCGAATAGATCTGGGCGATTCCTTATTTATTGCCGGTGTTTGGAACAATAGCTCCGCGTGGCGCATGGTTATTAAACGTTTGTTATGATAGTTTGTTATTAGTAGCGACCATGCATTGTTGTAGTCGTTCGCATTTGTATCGACTGATTGAATTATCGCCGCGGCGTCCCCGGATAAGGCGGATCGCAAATAATGTAATTTTTCTGCGTCGGATAGAGTTACCTTACTGGCGATCATAGATGTGAATCGATCTTTGAAAGATAACCACTCTTCTGGCTTGCCGTCGAATCGTGGGATTCGTCCCGTCGATTTGATTGGTAAGATCTCTTCATTTTCCTGTGTCCTTTCAGTGAATTTTTGCGCGACGATGAGCGCGTCGATGTATTTTTCCTCTATGTATATTCTCTCAGCCTCTTCTTCTTTGTCAACCGGTTCTGTTTGGAATTGAATGTCGTCTAATTGATTGTACCGTGCCGTTAGTTTGTCTACCTTAATGGCTATCTTCTTTGGATCTGATTCCTGCTCATTTGTTATGAGATAGTTGAAGAAGTTTTCTAAGAGGCTCCTCATATTGCGGCGTAGTGTTCGGAGCTCCTTTGCTTGTTTCGACGCCATGTCGATGTGGATTAGGATGTTCTTCGTGGCTACGAACACGCGACTCACTGCACTAGAATTTATCACTCGAATGCGTTGTTTTCCGGATCGAAGGACCAAAAAATATCGCGTGCCGACCCGAATTTACGTAATGAAATCGCAAATTTGATCGGTAGCTTGCTGATCTCCAACACGAATGAAGATCAGCCGGTTCAATTGTAGATTAGATGGAATTTGAGCGTGTAGGATTGTAATGGCTAGGAATTTGATTGAGAGGATTGGAATGATAGAAGGATGATAATAAGGATTGATTCGCGTGATAAATGAGTTTGAATGAATCTATGCGCACCGTAAGATTGCTAAGAAAGAACCGAACTGTACTGCTCGAAGGTTCCAATGAACGCTTTATCGCCCGTAGGTTTCTAATGAACTGCGTACCGCCCGAAGGTTTGCTATGAACTGTTGCTAGGAAGGGCCCGTTTCAACGTGGCTCGTCTTTCTTTCCCGAATTTCGAAAGTTCTCGAATGTTCTCGAATGTTCTCGAATGTTCTCGAGTGTTCGAAACCGGAAACAAAAACTTGGCCTATCGCAGGACCTCGCGATGACGTGACAACAGACCAATCCCGTCTAGCGTACCCGGCGTTACCGACTGCGTGTCGGATGAGTGTGTCTGTGCGGCGCGAAATCCAAATACAGATGCTGGCCCTCGTCTGTTCGGCGAGACCGAACAATTCTTTACTTAACTCATACATTTCTTTCATTTCATTTGAAAAATCATTATTCGTTGTGAAACTATTTCTCGTAACAAATAACTTGCAATCGTCCATATTCTCTACAAAACTTTTATAATAACTTTAATAATTAACAAAGATTTTTATGAACCAAAGAGACACATTAACAGTGGAGTATTCCAGAATACATTAGCTTACTAGTCTAATATTTTAATAATTAACAAAACTTTGAACGTTTTTATTTTATCAAAATTATACGAAACGTCGAAATGATTCTAGTATAATAGTCGAATAATCCGCAACCTTCCACATCCTTCACAGACAAAAAAAAATTGAAAAAAACGATCTAAACGGAATATTAAACAATTAATGGAACTTGTAATTAAATTTCGTTCGAACCTTTCCGTCGTAAAACATTGAAAATTGCCAGTGATGCTAATGCAATGACCAAGAACTGTACATTTTATTACACAGATTATCAGCTCGTTAGAAAGCACTAGCAAAGTTCTAAAACATTCGCGAAGTGTGTCAAGTGAAATATTAAAGTTTTCAAGGTTTCGAAAACAATGATCCGTTGATCATCCGCGACATCTCGAAATTACAATAATTCTTTTTGTCATTCTTCTCTGTCGGCCTGCCAGTTTCAATGTTCCCTGGCTCATCGGCGATAGTTCTTTCGGTAGTTATTAACTCGTAGCAAGGAGTAAACCTCCACCCTGGGCAATTGCAGTGGTACACGCGCGCGTACGGGGCGACACGCGAGGAAGAGGAGACGCGTGATCACGTTTTATATCTGGAGTGTTGGCGAGACTATTTTTAGAATGACGCCGCAGAACAGTCGTTGGACGTGTGTGTGTGTGTGTGTGTGTGTGTGTGTGTGTGTGTGTGTGTGGCGCGCCTAACGGTTAACCCTGACCCGGTAATAAATATTATACCCCCCGTATAGGAAGCTATAGACACCCTCTACCTACCTCCTTGATAAATCCACCTTCACACAGACTCATTCCGCACAGGCGAATCAGCCGACGGGCACAACCCTCGGAACGAAATTGGTTCAATAATACAATAATAATCGTTTTAATAAACGAGCATGGGATTGTTCGCGAACGATCTATCCGTACGTTGGTATTTCTCTTTTTGTGAGGATTTCGCGTGAAACGATTTTTCACTACGTCGTTACGTACTGCTCGTTCAACCGCAAAGGTATTTTATTAAGCAGCAACAGTCACTGCGGATTTTTATGCGTTCGCGTTGTGGAAGTTGAAAAACTGCACGAAACGTGTATAATGCGCAAAAGTATTCAAAGTATTCGAATCTTTGATCAGGTTCGTAGAAATTTACGTTTGCACAAACATCCGCAATCTATCGATCATCGATCAAACGAAATTATTGTCATAATCATAAAGTGCTGTTAACATTGTTCATTTCGTAATTGGTACTTATTGAATGACGAATTGTCACGAATTCACGAATATATATAATTTACGTATAAATATAAATTAAATCACTAGTTATTCATTGAAAATATTGATGCAACAACGATGAAATATATCGTTTTATACTTATGTTGTTTTTATATACTGTTAAATGTCCATTTTCTATATTAATCTTGTATTAATGGTAACAAGAAAGGATTTGTGCAGAATTTTTATTGATTCATACCATTACTGTGCAGCAAAATGTTTATCTTTCCCAATAGAACTCGTTGATATCTCCTTTTCAATCTTGTCGACTCTAGCTACTCGTTCTTTCTCGACGTTTTTGTTTGTATGATCAAATCAAAAGCAGTTACTGTATTTCGGTACGTGAAGTTCAACGACTCGCGCTTGGCCGAAAATCAAAGAGCTTTCCGACGATCATATAGAGGCTCGTAGAATTCGTGTGTCAACGATCCAATCGTGTATGTAACGATAAATCGATAGTTTCCTACCATCTGCCCATCCTTTATCACTTTTATGCAGTTCGTTATTACCTTCTTAACTCTCAATAGCTGACGATTGATAAATTGTACTAAAATGAATATTGACTGCAGTCTACAGAAATTAATCTCTGCAATCTCTTCTTTATAAAAATATTTTCGATCCAGGGTAACTTGCAGACCTCAAATATTTTAAATTATACTTCCAACAAAATATGTTATATTAATATATATTATTATAATATAGTAGTAATATAGTACTATATAGTATAAAACATATAGTACTATAGTACTATAAACAGCACTATAATACTATAAATATAAATATAGTACTATAATAGTACAAATATATAGCACTATAGTATTATAAATATATAGCACCATAGTATTATAAATATATAGCAGTACAGTACTATAAGTATATAACACTATAGTACTGTAAATATATAGTACTGTAATACTATAAATAGTATTATAAATATATTATATTGTACTATATTTTATTATTATACCATATTATGCAATGACAAAATTATATATGTCTGTTATATTATATATATATGTTATTAATTAATTTTGCAAGTAATTTTATTAATTTAATCTTATGTATAATTTTTTATATACAGAGCTTGTATAGATTCAAGATGGATTATTCAAAGAATAATCAATCTTTTTCTCATACAAAGAGATTTCACAGTTTTTAGGATTCACTGTCTGTTCTATTGTAGTTGGAAAGAGTATTATGTTCCAAGCAAAAAAAAAGTACTAAAGTATAAGTACGAAAGTACGCAAGCTTTTATTAGTTTTATACCTAATGACGAGATATTTTACAATATGTTAGTCAAATAATGGAGGTTCTGATGAGGAGGATGTTACCTCAAGGATTAAAATTCAATTTCTTCTTAAAATCTTCCACTCTTGCTTTTTCTCCGGCTGTCATCTTTCTCAGGTCTCTTTCTTCAGAAAATTTAAGGTTTTTTTTTTTAGTCCAACATATTCAAAGCGTTAATTTTCCAAGCAAAGTCCGTGCCCTCGGCGTCGGTGGAACGCGATTCATGATCCCATTTCCTCTCGTCCCGACGAAAGTTTGTTTAATCCAACCGGTGACTAACTTCGTTTACGCGTAACTCACTCAAACAGCCCGAGTTCGCTGGGAAAAATATATATTACAGAAAGTAGAGAGCACGTATAGAACAACGCTCGTAAATTTATAACGGTAGAACGTACGAACTTGACAGCTTTACGCTTATTGGCTTGTGAGATAATCAGAATTCAATGACCCGTAAGAGAAGTTTAAATAAACTGCAGATGTTTATGCAAATTCTACCTGTACACCAAGCAGAGATTTATTTTTCGAAATATCGTGACGCGTATTGTATTTTTGATTGTGAAATCAAATCTTTGATGTATTATTATATGTATTATTTTTCAAATAACATAATACATTCTTGCTTACAAATTTTTTAGCGTCCGTATTCTTTAAATGAAATAAACTTCTTTGTTTACGCGAGTAATTATTACAATAATTTATAATTATATTGCTTTTTGAACAAGAATATTACAATTATAAGTTTCATCTTTATCAATTATTTACTACACTTTTCACTTGTCCGTTGCATTATTTATTAAATTTTTACAAAATTTATTGCACTTGGCGATCTTAATTCAAATTTCAAAATATTTGTTAGATGTGGAAATTAGTTTGCCAAATGCACGTTTATCAAATGCTTGATGAATATTTAAATTTGATTTTCTCGAAAACGAAAGAAGTCTACGGAAAAGATTTTACTATTTTTACACGCACCTAGAATGATCTATCGATTTCTGTTTTTAGCCAAATTCAAGTGCAGAGTTTTTTTTTTCCCATTCATTTTTACGATTCATCATAGAATCATTCTTTGTCGGTCGTTCATGTGATTTGTAAAACATCTACTTGTTACGATTTAAATATTTTTATAATTTTCATGGACTTAACTTACGTAGCTTTAAACGATGTCAGTAAACGAGTAAGTCAAATTTCATTTTTATACGTAATTACGAAGTAACTTCTTGTAGAAATTTCACAGGAGCGAAAATCATTACAATGTTCAGACGGCAGTTTAGTCTCTTTAAATTTCTCACGAACGCATAAACATCCGCAATGATAGCAAGTTATAGAAATTACTAAGTACGCGAGAAATACCGGCAATGTATGTTTTCTCCGATGCATAGCTAGCAGTTTTTTACTAACAATCTACTAATAAGATTCAATGACGTTGACTCGAGCAGTCGACAGGGCAAGGGCGTCCTTTCGTGCTGGCCTCTCCAGGACCGGTGTCGTTGGTCCACCGAGAGTCAGGAATCGACCGAGAACCACGACCAACTTACCTCATCGACTTGCTGACGGGACCATCCTCGACGAGGACGCCTCTGAGAACTGGTAAGTTTCTACAACTTTTGTTCAATGTTTCACCAAACTCATATTCCACTTATTCACGA
This sequence comes from Melipona beecheii, assembly GCA_032399605.1. Classification (NCBI taxonomy): domain Eukaryota; kingdom Metazoa; phylum Arthropoda; class Insecta; order Hymenoptera; family Apidae; genus Melipona; species Melipona beecheii. The sequence goes on along the minus strand of JAUCMO010000309.1, from coordinate 1,260,090 downwards.
AAGTTTGCGCATAAATTTCAAATACTCGTAGGAGGGCAAGAATTTGGAATATTTTGTTTGGAGGTCAATTTATTTATCAGTTAGTATCCATTAAGGACGATAGTTCGTGGTAATATCGCGAACACTTCAATTTCTTGAACATTCGTAAAATTATAGAATCGTAGCGAACTCTTCGAATTTTCTTGCACAGTTCCAGTGTTGAAAAATGGAATCTTGTAATTAATTTACTGTACATACGTATAGTAATTATGTACATTACGATGTCACGGATATTCGTAAGATCGTATTTTCGATTTGTCGAACGTTCTTTTAAATTAACAAATGTCAGTATTCTGGAAATGATCTGATCTTCATTGAACAATTAATGAAAATCCTTCTTTGTATTAAGTATCGAAGTATCGAACACGGTTGAAGATTTATCCTGTTTAATATATGATATATTACATAGATCGTTAGTAATGGAACTTGTAAATCCACGAAATGAAGTAAAAGATCTTATAGCGAGGAATATATTTTTTGTTATCAATCTCAAAATCGTAGATCATCTACGCTATTTGATTTTATTTCACATCTCAAACAAAAAATGCATGGAGCGTGAAACGTGAGGGAGAGAGAGAGAGAGAGAGAGAGACAATTTTTGAGAGTCATTGGAAAGTTGTTGAATTTCTGAATAACTATTTGATAGGCTATTAGAAATCATTTCCTGCAGCTTTTAACATTCAATAAAAGTCTTACAATCTAAATTTCATAAATAAAATACTTCAAAGAAAGAGATATCCCGAGAGATACCACGTGAGAATTTTAGACTGAAGTGTTCTTCAAGTACAAATTACGCGTAACTTTTAATATAATATTTTCCATCAGACGTGGTATTTGCAACGCTATAACGATCATTTGAAAAGCTACAGAGAAAAATCGCGAGGCAACGAGTCAACATGTAGATTGCTTCCTCGGTACAACAAGACATTCAAACTTCGAAACTAGAAGCGTTCTTTTACTCTCCGCGTAGCTGGAAGAGAAATATCTGCGTTCTTTTTCACTGCGCGTCCCGGTACAAAGCACGACTCAATTTCTCGACAAAAATAATGACGCGTTCAATGGAAAGACTTTGACGTTACGTGAAAAATGCACGACCCGGAAATTCAACGCGAGTCTTGCAAGGAAACAGCGCGTGTTGCAGATTTTTCACAAGGAAGTAACACGTGTTGGAATGCTCTCCAGACGATTGCTCTGTGGTCTCGCACATTGGTATTATTGGCTATTTAAGTATTTTTGTCATTTGTGCAAAATATGAGTATATGAAATGTCTCGCAATTTATACATATATATATATGTATTTCCAGAGTTGTTTCAAACTTGACCAATAACTTCGTTATATTGTTAATGAAATGTCAGAACGTTTTATACAACGCAGATAATATATTCACAAAATTCAGTTTTGTCATTTTGTGTAAAACAAATATCGAGTGATATAATTACAAAACAATTACGAAATTTTCTCTCATCTCTCTCGATATTAAATCTCGTCCAACGTAAGAATCGATTCACTGTAGCTGTGCAAACGATTGCTACGAATCAAGTTGCTCCTCAAACAGTTTGGTACGCATCAACTGATAGTCAGTTAAAATTTATGTATTATTAGTTACTAGTCAATGTACATATGTGTCAAATTTCACGCGTAAACTCCAAAAATCACCGGATGCTTGAACTTGACCCTTCGTTAAAAAGCAAATGCTAATATTTGAAACGCAGATAAAAATTATAAAATAATAGCTTCTATCTTTCCTAAGCCTCTACCTTCACAATCCCTTATTTTATTTATTTTTTTTCCTTCTTGCGCGATACAGCTGGCGAACAAAAGAATTTTTCTTACAATAAAATTTTGCAAGTTTGAAACGGAGGTATGGGAAAATTCTTCTCACTACTAAATCTACAAATCCACAAATTTGAAAATCGAGGCTTCCCCTTTAAAACGATCTTCAAACAGCTGTTGTACGATATTTTTTTTACCGAACATTGCAAAGTGAAAAGCGAAATCCGAGGAAGAAGAGTGGAGAGAAACAAACATCCCGTTTGAAAGAGTTTCTAAAAAAAAGTCAACGACAGAAATGCCTCAAGTGTTTGGACAAGTGGGGGGCGGGAGGGGGAGATGTGTAATCTTGAAAATTCGATTCAAAAGTACCGGTGTCGACCAGCAGCCGGGGTTGCAAGCTGATTTGTCGCGCCGTGGTGTTGTGGCAGAAGCCAATTAAGAAACTGACGAAGCTGACCTAACTAAGTACACTCGGCTCGTTAATGATACGCTGCATTGTTCTCGGACGGGGTTCACAGTGTAGCCGACAATGAAGCTCGCATTCGGTTGGACCTTTGTCCAACATCGAATGGCCGTTTCGATATCTCGTTAATCCTCGCCATTCCCGATCACGGGATGATCGATCGTCGGACAAATCGGCCAAGAACCGAGCAACAGAAATCTCAATCGTTTTATACAGCGCGGCTCGCGCAATTCGCTGAATTGAATTTTCAACCGTGTTCTTTCGGTCGAACGCTCCGTACTGCCGGCGATAGCTTTTCATTGATTAGATTTCCGTGGTCCCGCGGTGATATTCGTGCGATCCCTTGCTTTAATATCTTCGAGTATCTTCGAGTTGATGAAATTTTTGATACAGTATGGTCCCTGTTTAAAGATCGTCTCGTACTCAGACCGCGGATTTTCGTGCATTCACGGAAAATTGAAAATCGTAGAAATGCACACGATACGCAAAAGTATATGAAATAAAGTCGTTTGAAGTAAAGTTTCTATTTAGAGGTGCATAAAAATTGGGAAATGCATAAAACTGGACAGTGTAGTTACATTTGTTTGGAAATATTCGAATAACGAGATGTTTTCTGGCAAAAGTGTTACAAAGTTGTGGGCAAATTTTGAACGTCTGCACTTACAAGGTATTTTACCACTGAAAATGATTTTAGCGGGAATGACCCAGAAAATCGGCCCTCTTCAGGTACAACGCTGATGCAACGAAAATTAGCAATTGGTTGATTTGGGTCACGTGATTCGTGAGGAGGCGTGGGGTAGACCTCGAGTAGGAGTGGCGTTGTCTGGCGTTGTCTGAGCGATCGCGCCTGTAATTTGTTTCGTATCAAATGTTTGCAATAAATTTTTATGGCAAAAAGGTCGTCTTCATTTCCTAGTCAGAATAGTCTGGGCCTTTCAGTGAGACGAATCGTACTGGAGTCATTTTCATACCGTGAGAATCGTTGAAAATCTTTAAAATAATTCTCCATTGATGCAAATTTGACATTGATGTAATGTGGAATCTGTTACGTGTATTCTGTATTTCTTGGAAATTCTGCATCATCCTGCTGATTGAATTATTAATTCGTTGAATTAATTATTTGCATCTAGTTATTTGTGTGCTGTACACTTTTTGTTTTAAAGTTCTACATAAATAGAAATCAAAGTGTGCATGGTAATGAAACTACGAGTAGATACGGACTTTATTCAATGTCTGCCTGCAATGAAATGTTTAGAGACAAACTTTGTGTAACACTCTTTCCATATGTAGGTTATGTTCTTACAATTTTGTTGGAAAAGTGGGAAACATCGTCTGTAACATAAAGAATTTATAAAGTATTGATATATTGACAATTGCATTGTAAATAATGTTTATAGCATTATGAAATACACATGCAATGTAGAAATTTTATTTTACTTGATTACACATTTTTAAATTACAAGCAAAAATTGCACAATATCTAACAATAAATTAAAATAGCATATAGTGCAGTAAATTTTCAAAAATAAATTTTCGAAAGAAAGTATAATCAAGCTTGATTTATCTTAATTATCTTAATTTATTTTAATAATTAACTGGATATTTATAAACTATTTATCTTAATTACAATAGACGTCCAAAATAATGTTCGTCAACTTCCATATGTGCAATTTTTATATAAAACATTCTTTTCTTTCGTAGAATACTTTTCTTTTGAAATGTAGAAATTATGTAACGCGCAAAAATTCTCGTATGATAAGTATTTGAATACTGTCGCGAGGGTTTCGATTGGCAATGAAAGGAAAAACATGGTAATCTCGGATGATCGCAAGCGGACATGAGGTCAAATATTGGCAGCCGCCCGAGTAAACAGTAGAATAGTTTCGTGTGATACTACTGAATTGATTAAGGGTTTCGTAAACAACCCCTTTTATCGACCTCTCAGTCTCACGAATGACACACGAATCGTGATGCGTATTTCTTTTCGGTGTTGAATAACGTTTATTCAATGGTGCATCGTTTCTCTTTGTGACAAGTAATGATTATTATGATTCTCCCCTAAACCCTATAAATCTTCGTCATCGTGAGCAAAATTTCGATTTAACAAGCGAAAGAACGAAGAAGACGAAGAAATGTTTCGATAATTATTTGATAATTCTTCTCACGTAGTATAAATCGTTTGCTTTTTAATAAATATTAATATAACAAATACATTATAGGACTATAAATATTTACTAATTAAAATACATTAAACTTAAAATTCTTTTGACTTTTACTTAACGCTAGAATCAGCGGCGAATATAATTAGATTAATTTATAATTAATAAAATACATAGTAATAGATAACAAAAGGAAAAATCTAACGTTTGTCTGCAGTGGCATCTAGTTTGATTAATCAAATCTCAAAAAGTTGGGCCAAGAAAGAATTCTATTTCTAAAAAATTACAAGTTGCAAATCACATTGATTACTTTAATAATTCGTAATAATACATCAAGCTTCAATCATTAACATTTTATCCAATGTTAAATCCCTTAAATCTTATTTTACAATTGACTTCATTAATAGAGTGACTTTTCTGGTCCAAGAATTAACAGTAAGTAATAAATTGGTCTCGAACTGGTTTCGAATGTATAATGCAATATTAACAGTACTTTCATACGATTACGAAAATTTAACACTACGATAAAACAAAATGTAAAACTTTGTTGGAAAGTAAAAATATGTGCAAATCCGTCTTATGAACGCTATATTTCTTCTTTTTTTTTTTTGAAGCAACACTTTCATAAAGAACGACAGGACAGTGTCGTCTATTGCTATAAGGAAAAGAGATTTCCAGGTTAGAGAAATTGCCATTTCCTTGGCAAGGAAGAGACAGGACGCTTCCTTTCATGGAACCGTGCTGTTCTTCTTTATATTCTTTTTTGTGGCTTGTCTTCTTGCTTTCCGTAATCGGCGGTCGATGAAATATCCCTCGCTAGAAGCAAGTTCTTGGCAATAATATCATTGTAATAGCTACCAATTTTTCAATGCTACCATTATCTCCCTCGATCACTTTTATCACTTCGAACGATTCTTGAGCTCATCGTGTGCCTCTGGTTGTCTCCCGTTTATCGATGCAAATTCTGCTCAAGAGTCATAGCAACGGTATTGAATATCAACGGGTTTGTTAAAATATGGAATAGAAAATTGGCAAAGCAGGGTTTAGTGAAAATCTTATTTGATAAATATAAGAATTAAAGTGACGGTAATTAAAAATACGGATGAAGAATAGTTTTATAAATATTTATCTTAGAATTAATTGAAGATTAATAGAATTAATAGATTCTTACATTTGGAATTAATAGAAGATCCTTTGACGCTTGAAATTATTAAGTGAACAGAAACTGAGATAAAAATTATTCGTTATCGGTGAAATAAAATGAAATGAAAAGAATCAATTTAGAGTTGCGTTATTAATTGAAATTCCTTTTCAGATTTATTCAACAATTATAAGATAATGCTGACAATGAATTAATAATTTTACTTGTGAACAGTCGAAAGATTTTGATCAGCTAATTTTAATTTGACGGGAATTTAATATGATTTGAACGTAATGATTGGCTAAATTTCTAATATTTATCACGAAAAAGTTGAGAAACATTGTAGAACTTCAGAAAAGACATTCAAACCCGATTTACTCAAAGATGAAATTTTAGATAAAAATATAATATTCTTTCTTATTCAAATATTCAAATAATAATATTAGTAATATTCAAATTTTATTCAACTTTATGCAATTTTAGACTTTAGAGGATTCAGTGATGAGAAAAATTAAATAAAGATGTTAAACAAATTTTTGAATTTGCGCAGGGACAAATTCGACAGTGTATAATGATTAAAGCATCATTAATAGGTTAATATAAATCGAGTCTCGTGAAACTTAAAAATATTGTGTACACCAATATTCAAACTTTTTCACTAGATTTTACAGCTAAAAATAAAACTAAAATGCCATGTACGAAAATTTTTATAAATGTAGTGTGCAAAATAGTTTTTGTAATGTGCAATTAAATTTTATTGCTTTAAAGCATAAAATGCAATAAATCTATTAATACTTTTAGTATAATACACGATAAGACAGAATACATAATGTTCATAGCACGTGTTGATACAAGATACATTTACCATTCTCGTGCATGATCCTACTACCACACTGTCTACTTTATGACGGAAGTAGTTTAAAAGCAAGTAGTTTAAAAGCAAACATTTGCAATACAGAAACATCTACACGAGATGAATTAATCATTTATAAATTGCGACGAAATTTAGCCTGGAACAAATTCAAAGACGGACAAATGACACCATGTGAAGTGCACACATATCAAGTATTTAAGAAAATTGATATATAAAAGTAAAATTTTGAAAACACATTTGATAGAATTCAGGAATTATATAAAATAAAAAATCTGAGCACTAATTTTTTTCTACTTTTTAACTTTTTCCATAATAAATGATGGTTTAATTAAAACGAATTAAACTACAAAAGAATAATTTTATAAACAACTGTACTTAAACGACAAGGCGAAGAATCAGTTGGATTTCGTTGGATGTTTCTCGCAGAGGTTGGAAGTTCTGCGCGTATTTCACAGCGTTGTAAACCAGAGTTATGTTTACTATGTACGACCCGCTTCTACGGGGTAACTAGAAGAAAAATATGTTTTCGACTGCCGGCTGGCACGGTCGCAGTTTCTCGAATCTCCAAGATAAATGAGACTTGTATTTCTGGACAACTATCGCAAAAGGGATATCACCTTTCGTATCGCGAAATGCGTTCTACATCACTGACATTCAGGTGATGCCGTAAACTAAGTAATTCGACGAAACCAAATTTCCATCGTAAATACCGCAAACTCGATACTCATTAACCTAATTTATAGAAAAATCTTCCCAAGGTTTTTCTTTACTGTTTTCTTCTCGTTTCGCTGTGCATACATATTTCATTGCCTTATTAGTTGTGCCGAGCATTCTCGATTAATTAAAAAATCTACAGCGAAGAGCATGACTGAATCGGTAATTATAAATTTCACTGTTTTTAACATTGTTCTCCTTTTTGAAATATTAATTATTGAAAGGTAAATTGTCATGAATTTATAAACGTATTTTATAAGCGTAGTAATCTTTACTAAACATCAATAAAATGAAATCATTTTATACGGAAAATGCTGTTATTTTTTTGTTATATCACTCACATTGCACGATGAATCGTCATGAATTCATGAATATAGTATTTATATAATAATTAACAAACACAGAACTTGTAGATATATCTGGGTCACTTAACTGTCCAACCTTAAATTACTCATAAAACATTTGTAATATGAAAGAATCTTTCAAAAGAAAGTTGTATGGAATTATAGAAATCAATTATTACATTGCATTATATTATAATTCCTTTGACACCATACAACTTTTGTTTGAAATATTTCTTCATAGAAAAGATGTACTCCGAGGAATTTCAGGTGATAGAATTAGATTATTCATTCTGTACGTGTTGTAAAAATGATTTACGAGAAATCCATACTCCTATTGATTCAGTTATGGGTGGATGTAATATAGTATTTGAACACGTACCATAAAAAAATTTTTATGTACGCATACACAGGCTGTTTCCGGAAAAATTGTAAGAGCATAATCTACAAATAAAAATGTAATGTGAAGTTTATGTGTAAATACTTTGTTGCAAGCAAACAGGAGTGAGTAAAAGCTGTATACAAATTTCAATTATATGTCTATATTATCACTGAAAGTGATTTTAGCGGGAGTAACCCGGGTCTTTTCAGGTGCAACGCTAATGCAACGAAAATTAGCGATTGGTTGAATTGGGTTACGTGATTCGTGAGGGGGCGTGGGGTAAACCTCGAATAGGAGTGGCGTTGTCTGCTACTGAACGATCGCGCCTGTAATTTGTTTTGTATCGATTCAAATGTTTGCATATCGATAAAATTTTATGGCGAAAATGTCTTCATTTCTTAGTCAGAACAGTTGCTTCTGGGCCTTTCAGTGAGACGAATCGTACTGGGGTACAAGTCGTGCAGTTTTTTATCTATATATACATGTCTACATATTCAAGATATTTCTTAATGTGTGAGGATTATTGAAAATTTTCTGCATTGATGCAAGCTTGACACCGATATAATATGGAAGAATTTTACTTTATCTCAGCGACCAAATTATTAATTCGAGAATTAATTATTCACGTGCACTTTTTTGTTTCAGAGTTTACATAGAAATCATAGGGTGTATGGTAATTAAACTTTGAATCGATCCAGGCAATGTTGTTCAATATTTGTGTACAAGTTTGTAACAAAGCGTTTAGAAACAAACTTTGGACATAACCTCTTATTTTCACTTGTAGATTATACTTCTACAATTTTGCTGGAAAAGTACGAAACACCCTGTATTATATGCGTTGAATGTATCATAAAAATGATTTACGAGAAATCTATAGTCATTCTACCATTATTGGTTGACATAATAGAATATTCAAACACGTATCACAAAAGAACTTTTATATGTGTGTTATATCGGTTATAAAAATAATTTACGCGAAATCTATAATCATTGGTCATCAATCACTATTACGAGATCATGAATTATCGTGAAATTCGAGAAAATTAAAGAAACTTAAATACTTATTACAAAAGAATCTTTATGAATATAATGTATTACCGTCTTCGCTACACGTACACGTGGTACAACAAAAAAAATAATTCCACCTTTGTCACAGTTCGCTGGGAAAATTATACGTGGCCGTGAGAGTCTTCGAATCACGAGTCTCTCCTACTTCCATTTATCCATAAATTTCCAAGCGTGTCGAGGGTAAAGTAGGATTTCTTACTCATTAAAGTCCAGCGGAGTGTGTTAAATCAAAGTTCGCACGGGGCTGCGGAATAATGGAAGGTTCGAAATACCACCACCGGTATGGCACACAGGGAGAGAGGTTAAAACGCGTTTCCGCTCCCTCTGTGAGTAGCCTTGTCGCGTTCACCTGGCTGTTTCTTAGTCTCGGCCTGTCGCGGCGTTGCGTGTTCAACGTTGGCTCACCTTGAAGTGCGCAGTAAAACCGGGACATTCCTCTTCGTCACTGTAAACTTGCAGCTTTAATCAAGCTTCTACGCTTAATCAGTAGCTGGCCTCTGACTAAACTTTCTTTTCCCTTGCGAAGCTCTCCGGCGGTAGCAGAACCGCACAGCACCATCATAGACTTTGGAAACTCGATGGCAAACTTGGAGCAATTGTTGCTTCATTGGTCGATCACGTCGGTATTTAATCGTTACAAGGGTATAAAATAGGAAATTCATCTAAATTTATCGTTAAACCGCGGATTTACGAATGTTTACGCGTTTGTGGAAAATTTTCGAGATAGAAAAATTTGTAGAATGCATATAACGTTCATGATTAGAATATCCAGAGTAAGATATTTAATTGCTAAAATAAATTTCCACTTCTAGTTTCCTAATTACATTCACGAAAATATGAATTTGCGCAAACATCTATAATCTACTCACAGATTTATTTTCTAGTTACTTTTTCTAGTTCTTCTTTTGAACCTTCCAGATTTATTTTCTAGTTGTTCGTTTAATTTTGTAAACTCCATGGCGTACTTAAAACAATTATTTCTTTCACGTCGATCAATTTAATCATTATAAGAAAATTGAAGTTTTCATAAACATTATTAACCATCAATACATTAATACATCGGTACAATTTGTACCAGAGTTTCATCAAATTTCGTCATGTCACTTAATTCGCCACAAAAACCATCATTCAGTTTTCTTTCAAAAAGTTACTTTCCCTTTAATTTTCAAAAAAAAAAAGATCTATATGAATAGGAAAATAAAAAATGTAGAACAGATCACAGATATTAATCTGCGAATGCTGAGCAGTCTCGAAATTCTCGTTGATCGGTACCATTCGATATTCTCTCGGCCTATATTCTCCCTCTTTTTCTCTCTCTGTCCAATACCGTCATTTTTATCACGGTTATGAAATTACCATCGCATGTCCCATTGTTGGCTGGCATCGAGTCCTTTTTTCCACGAGTTGCTCGTCAGAATTTCCAAGGCGCGCAACTTACCGATCCTTCTTCCCTCACGGTGGTTGCGTGCCGAGGTGGTAGTACACCTGGCTTCACCTTGAGCAGAGGAACACCACAGCATGCGCGCTGTCTCCGGTAGTTGCTGTTTGACTCCAAGGTCGCAGCTACGATCGTATTATTCTCTGTCATTCTTCGTGCTTCCCAGTTCCGGGAGGGTTGTTTATGTCGCACCAACCCTCTCGCGTGCCGAGCTTCCGACTACCAACCATCATCCATTCGCCGAGACTCCGAGATCGTGAGATAATCCGCTATCCCAGCGAGAGATGTTGTCTACACTACCGAACGAAATTATAAGAAATTTTACATACGGTGAAGAGCGTAGCTATACTTCCAAAATTGTCGATGCTTTAAACTATTGTCATTTCGCGAAGGAAAATCGTATAGCGATTGAACGTGGTTCCGTTTTAAACTCACTGCTTTTCGTACAGTCCTCAATTCGCTTTCTTCGGAGATGTTTTTACATTGAAATGCAATGAATGTGGAAAGTAAGGATATTTTTATTATAACACATTGAAAATTTTTTCATCAACTACTGATCTGGTTTTCGTAAAACATTGGTATTTTCACCTCAGAACAGTTTGAAACTTGTTGTATTTTATTGAATTTTAAACATTAGGGTTAAACTAGAAATGTCAGATTTTTGAGTTATTGTCATTTAATTGTGATATTCAAATAAATTTAATAATGTGGTGAAAAAAGTCCTATAATAAACATACTTACCTATTTATTGTTCAGCTTCATTTTATACATTTTACACATGTTTATTAAAAAAATAAAATAAATATTATATACAAAACAATTTATTTAATCACTGTTTTCTAATGTTTTCTAATGAACGAGATGAAACGAAATTGAACAGTCAATGACAAAATAAGTAACAATATTGATAAATATTAATAACCAAACTAGTAATTGTATGATATACACATACACATATTCATCATTGTTCATTCTATTCATCTATTTATTTATTTATTATCACAGTACATTCTTCATATATCTTAATATTAACGTTAAGCGAGAAATCATTTATATAAAATCATGTGATTGTTGTTTCAATTATGCTCTTCGCTGTAAATTGACGAAAATTCATCACAAATGAAACGTGATGAGATGAAGGAAATGACCAAATTGTTCCTCCTAGTGTCAAAATTAACCTTTCTCATCATTTTAAGAAGAAACATTGCGTGTTTGCCGGAAGTATCTTAGAACAGGTATAAAACACCTAATCGTTCCGCTGCATTTCCGGTCCAGGCATGTCCATTGAGGCCATCATGCACGTTGGATATGCCGTTTTGACGTGGCCGGCAGTTTAGTACAGCTTTCGATTCGTATTATGGTCACGCACGCTCCTTAATGCGTGATAAAAATCTTCAGGCTCAAAACCAACGCCTTCATTCATCTCCTTCGTACCTCTTTTTCCTTTTTCTTTTTTTCTTCTTCTTTTTTCTCGTACTTATTCAACCAAGTTCATTCACAGCTGCCTGTTTATTCACGAGCCGCTTCTGTCTCCTCGCGATCGGCGAAAAATCCGACGTGCCTATAGAATCTCTCTAAACAGATCCCGAGGATCGTATTTTCTGCTCGAATTAAGTGGGTCTTCGTTTCTTTATCGTAGAATTGTTTCGTCGCCTTGGAAAATTCATTCTTTAGCATTCCCCATTCGTGTCTGTGGACGAAATGTCTCGCCAAGTAATATCGAGATATCTCGCAACACATTGTAGTTTATGTGACATTTCAAACGAGGTCTTTTCACTAGCACATTCGAGGTATTTAATGTCTCTAGTTAGCAGCCAAAGATGGAACATTGTGCGTCATTTGGTGACGATAAAACCAACGTTGTTAATAGATTGCGGATCTTTGTGCAATTTCATATTTTTGTGAACACAAGGAGACTTGCTTCTTCCGTTAAATATTATAATAAGTGTTTCAGTGCATTTTATATTTCTGCGTGTTGTCTACTATCTGTATTATCTGTACTTGCATATGGTTTGTGGACATTGTCCTTGTAGAATTAATGCACCATCTTTTTGAAGATGAAATCCAAAAACAACGACCGTAACGTTCGACAAAAATTAATGAAGACGAGATTTATTTCGTCTGTTAACTCTCATCAATATAATCTTCCAACTTTTCCCAATTTCTTATTCAATATAAATAATAATTAAAAAAACTGCACGACTTGTACTCCAGTACGATTCGTCTCACTGAATAATCCAGAAGCAACTGTTCTGACCAAGAAATGAAGACGACATTTTTGCCATAAAATTTTATTGATACGCAAACATTTGAATCGATACAAAACAAATTACAGGCGATCGCTCAGTACCAGACAATGCCACTCCTACTCGAGGTCTACCTCACGCCCCTCACGAATCACGTGACCTAAATTAACCAATCGCTAATTTTCGTTGCATTAGCGTTGCACCTGAAGAGGCCCGATTTTCTGGGTTACTCCCGCTAAAATCACCTTCAGTGATAAAATAATTGAATAATTTACATATTAGAGTTATTTAAAGAGGATAACAAGTTACAGCGATTATTGAAAACAAACACATAGAAAGATATACGTTTCAAGATGTATGCATTTCTTAATATGTTACACGCCCCTCATTAATATTAAACATTTTAGACTCTTGGTGAAAGACTCGATGAAAGAATTTGCAAACTTGACTATTTATCTTTCTACTATAGACATTAATTTCTTACCATACCGTTAGTTCCACGTCGAAAGACAAATTAAATTGGCAAAATGACGGGGGACGACGAGGGTTAAAAGATTGAATTTTCTCATTACTGAAATTGTTCGCCATAATAGAATTCCTTTCTTTCGGTGTAAGAATTTTTCCAAGTTTCATTCGTGGAAAGGGCTTTCAAAGAAAAACCAATTTCTGGCATAAATGCCAGCTCGCATTTGAAAACACGCTGCCTAGCGATTATTTACGCGCGTAAATCGAAAAATTAATTCCCTCTATTGAGCGGGAAAATTGCAGTGAACAGAATCGCAAACGCGCAAGGTCCCCGGATAACAGATACAGCAAATATAACTCGGAGATCCGAGATATTTCAATTACAAGTTGTCCTAAAATTAAAGAACAAGAACGACAACAATTCGTTGGTAGACGGAACGTGCTAGTTTTCCATCGAGCCGCATTACGGTTGTTTTCAGAGAGGCCTTCGCGTGTTCACACGCACTCGCCGATTTCTAAGCAGCTGAAAACGGAAAGCTGTTCCGTTCGGTCTGCGATTAACAAGAAATTGCAAAAAAGTATTTGCTGGGTCAAAGCAATTTCATCGACGGAACGATCCGTCGCGTTCAGGGGAGACCGATGTCAGGTTGTTACGTTTCTCCCTCGTATTATTATTTTTTTTAATTTTTGCAATCTTTGTTGGAATCATTGATTACTTGAGGATTTTGAAAAGATCAACATTTTTCAAGCGCAAAACATAATTTTACATAAAAAAGAAAAATGACTCGTGTCGTTATGATCTTCAGTTCTACGTTCTACATTTCAAAAAATTTTCACAACGAAGACCAGCAGTAAATTATACTCGAAAACTTGCATCAGAAGAGATTCCTCTTTTAAATTTTCCATTTTCGAGAGAGAACCAACGAGACACTTGGCGCGATGGTCGAACGTTGGTCCCCAACGTTGTTGTGCAATCTCCATTCTCTTTTTCACCGCAGCTCGCTTCTTTAATCGCATTTCGCGGATCACTACAGTCAGCGTTAAATATTCGCCTTTAATCAGGCGTGGCTTGTTTGCAGGCGGGAGAATAGCTAATGAATTACAAGTTTTTCACGTTGCCCCGCGTCCCCACCTCGTATCCATTCCTCGTCGAAAGAATTTCCCTCCCCTCGCGAGATCGCGTTGCATTTGCATGCGCGTCGTTCGAAACGCGGTTCGCGTATTCGCACCTGCCCTCTGCAACCGGTGAATTCTTTATGAATTTTAAACTACGAACCTCGACACTAATTCAACCGCGTTTTGAATAATTAGTAATTCAACCGCCGTGCTCACGCGTTCTCTAATGAATTTCATTATGCGGTGGTTTCGTTCTTTTTCCTTTTTTTTTTTTCTTTTTTGGATTCTTTATTCTCTCTATTTAATTCGAAGAAAATGAACGAGAGCTCAACCTCTCGCACTTTATATTCGTACTTAGGGTTTCGAGTTTTTTTCTCAATTCGATCTGCAACTCTCAAGTCTCGCCTACATTTTCCTTTCTGCTTTTAATTCGAAGGAAGCGTATCGCGGAGCACGACCTGTTATTTTCGCTCCTCGCATTTTGCTCCCACCTTCTTTTCGAGTTTTCAATTCAGCTGGAAAAGCGCGAGATTTTCGTTTCTTTCTTCCACAATACTTTCAGTTCAAAGAAAATTATACATTTATGTTACGTGAATTCCGTACATTTCTGTATTTTCAAATTTTTCGCAAACGCATGAAGATCCGTAGTCTATTTGTCATACTTGGAAGAAGGCTTTTTTTAGCACTCTTTGACATATGATCTTCTTTTTACGCCAGACGTTGAAATATTGAAATATTGTGCAATCTGTATTTGTTAATTTTTAATTAAAAAACTTGAAATTAAAACCTCGAATCGAAATTTTACAGGAATTTGAAATTGAAATTACAATTCAAGGAGCGTGACTCGGTATTATTAAACACATTTAGTCAAGAATTTGAAGAATTATTTCTGATGTTGTACAAATGATTTGATATCAAATAATTTGCTAAAATTATCATCTATACACGAACAAAACTTCCACTGATACTCGAAATCAAATAATTTTGGTATTCGAATCTACGGTCTGTTTCTGGATAGAAATGAAACCGAGCATCGTATTCCTCGCACGTAGCTGTTCAAGTTCGATGTTCATCAACGAAACGAGAAGAAATAGTTCAAAGTGCCCTTCGAAACTGCCATCCTTTGAATATCAAGCTATCCATTCATCGTAAAACAATTCAACAATTCAATTCGTTTCATACCATTGGATTATTCTTATTAAAAGGAAAAGTAGAGTCGAGCAATCTTCCTATTTATAGTCATAAATACCAGCGTCGTTCCATGCATTTTCTACGCCTACGTATTTCCGAGAAATTCCATCAAAGGAAAATGCGATTCTGGAATCGTCTCACTATGACCAGCATCCCACATATTGCTCCTTTCTTTTTCATTTTTTTCTTCTTTTTAACAACAGGTTAATATCTCTCTCTGCCTATGTTTTGATCAAACGTTCAATTGGTCTCCTATTTTTTCTTTTTTCGAAATTCAGTCTTCAGGAAACTGTCATTTTGTCGCTTTTAATAAATATCGCCAACGTACGTTATTGTTCATAAATACATATCGTTGATAAGAATTTATTTTAATATTAATTTAACTCTCAAGTTCCGTATTCACGAAATTTAAATTTAATTCAACGCGCATAAGCAGAATTCGTAGATTCGTACAGAGTATTGAAATTTTGCTTAATCCAAGTGTTAAACTTTCCTAACGATAAACGCCGAAAGTATTAAAGGAATTAGAATTTCCGAAAACAGACAAGAATATCGAAACTTCCACAGTCTGGATCGTCATAGTTATCAAAACTTTCTCTCACCCCCAATGCGATAAGGACTCGCAAAATTTCCGGGCAAAGGTCCGTTCCTCCGCGCAAGTGTCCAACACTCGCAACTTCCTCAACTATCCATCCAACTGGAGGAAACTTGCTCTTCCTAGTCTAGTATTTTACGCGTTGCTCGAGTTGACGCGGCAGTTGGAGGTTAACAAAACAAAGTGCAACCCGGTTCACGTTATATAGTTCTCACGGTGCAGAGAAGAGCATAACAGAAAACCAGCGATCACAGGTTTCCTGTAGAACGAGAAGCGTAACAGCTATAGATTTCGCGCAAATCATTTCTCATTGTCGTCAACGTTAACAAAAACGTACGTAACGGAGAAATTAATCGAATCAATACGTATTTCCTGCTGCATACAATTAACCGATGGCATATATCTGTTTAATGGCGATTCATAATTTTCTACAACCAACTCGATCAATTCTTTGTTACAGGAATTAACTGAATCAATTTATATTTCTTGTTACGAACAATTGACTGAATACGGGGAAATATGTTTTTTAATATAGTTAAAAACTAATTGAGTCAATTTTTTTGTTACAACTTTCCAAAATTAATTGAATCAGTTTTCTGTTGCATGCGGTTAATTGAACATCTGAATGTATATTTCTTAATATAGTTCATCATTTTGTACAATTAACTGAATTATTACATTAGTATATTGGTATATTAACTGAATTAGTATATTTCTTGTTACTGACAATTAACTGAATTATTGTATTGAATGTATATTTTTCAATACAATTCGTAATTTTCCACAATTAGTATATTAGTATATTAACTGAATTAGTATGTTTCTTGTTACTAACAATTAACCGAATTATTGTATTGTATGTATATTTTTTAATAGAATTCGTAATTTTCCACAATTAACTGAAATGTATCACGAACAATTAAAACGAATACTCGCAAATTATTTGTGTTATGCGTGATAAATATTTCTGTTATATTCATTTTCTTCATACAGAATACCTTCATACAGAACCTCTAATTACTAGTTTAGCTGTGCTTTTCACTGTAAATCCTTTCATACTTTCGTTGATATTAACATTCGCAGAAAATGAATATAACAGAACAATTGCAACAATTAAATCTAATAACAACCTTGCAGTAATAAGCAGTAACAAACGATTTTTTAATACTGCGAATATTTGTTTTAATTGCCTGTAGTAAAAAATATACATTGACTTACTTAATTCTAGGAAATTATGAGTTATATTAAAAAATATACAATACGTTAATTCGGGTTAATGTCGTGTATCTTTGTTTTGCACTTCGTTCTCTGTACTTTAACGTTAACGGCATTGAAAAAAGTAATTTACGCGAAATCCTAGAATTATCGGTTCAGTGGTGCTCTTCACTATACAGGGGTAAACGGTATTCCCTGGTTGTGTATCGCGTCGTGGTTCGTTAGTTTTCGTATCGATTGGCAAAGTCTGACCTAACACTGACACACTTCACTCGCCAAGTCTGACCTCTGTTCCGTATCGACCATTGCCATAATCTTAGGATTTCCACAATTTATCGCGGAACACTTTCGCCACCGGCCATTTTCGGAATTGAAAGAGGCACACACACGCCATCCTCGGTGGCCGTCGACTTCGATTATCGAACCACGAGAAAGCTGTTCTTCTTAATGGAACGCGAGCTACACTGTCGTTCAAAAGTATCTAGACGCGCTTGCATTGTTTTCAACAATGACGCATTGTAACACACCCTCCATCCTGATTATCGCAAAAGAAATTTTCACTATTAGAGTATCATTTTTTGTCAAATGTTTTAATTTCGTTGCTTTTTTAAAATTTTGTCTTCGTGGTTTGGTAAGAAGCAAATATAAAAAAGATCGAGCAATTGACTTTCTTCAAAGTTCAAACTTAATGTTTCATTTTCTCAGTTAAGTAAGTGATTATTAAGTTCTAGGGGAAGTCTTTTATTTAAAAAATTAATTCTTTGCTTTGATACGTCTTATTTTCTTTTCTGTTTCTTGCACTTCTTCATTTAGAAAATGTAAGAATTACGAGAAACATCCAATTTTTAAAGTACAAAGTAAGCTCGTTGATATATGATATTTTCATTTTTCAAATTTTGTAGTTCCAAGTTTGTACGAACTAGGCAATTCATGTTTCGCTTTCTTTAATAAAAGATCTTTTATCATAAAAATAATTCTTCATTTCGATGCATTTTTCTCTAATTATACTTATTATATTTGTAATATTTTTATCTCATTTTAACCATCAAGCGACGTACAAATCAAAGAAAATTTCACAGCTAACCTCCGTCGCTAATTCTCCCCAATTTACTGCGCAATTATGAAAGTTTCCAAAAAAAGGGAAAAGAAAAAAGAAAATGAAACAGGCAACTTGAATTAGCAGCACTTTTCCCAAACGTCGTGCAGACGTTTTGAAATTGACGGTGGCATTTGCCAGCGGAACGTCAGCGAAACTTCTTCGATAATTGGGCGTGAGAAGCACACCTACACACGTACAGTGGCTGGGTAGGAAACAGTGTAGCCGCGTTAACCCGGAAATCGTGAAAGGGTGTGCTTAATTTGTCGGAAATTCCGGACGTATGTGTATCGACCAGGCTGACCCGACGCCCGACGCCCGACGTCTGGAAAAATTTCCTGCTGGCGATTGCAAACCTCCATTCGGCAACGGATACCGGGAGTGGCCTGTATTGGCGTTGTTACAGCGGGGACAAGTTCAGGGTACTTTCGTTTGGAACATTTCCAACCATTTCGAACGCGTAATGAGAATTTCCCTTCCGCCATCTTTCCCGAAACTGTCTCTCCCTTTCTCTTTTCCTCTTCCCGCCATGTGCGCACCAAATGCCACAAGCCATCGAGCGTAGAAAATATATAACTTATCAAACGAGAAATTATTTTATCTAAGTTTTGTCACATCGATCGTATCACGGACAACTATAGAATAGAATATAGAGCAAAAGAATTTTCGTCTCTAATTTTATCACGGATAACTGTACACGGCATCGTGTAACAAATTAATTTGTCGTAGAACTTTGTTCGTTGTCAGATGGATATGTGCAGATTACCGTGCATAAATAATTGGACGCTTGGTGCAATTTAATTAAGAGCTTGATATTTCGTTACGTTCGAGCAATCGTGATTAATGAACGTCTCTCCACTGTTAATTTTCTCCACTTTGCAAGTTTCATCGTCATTTCTAATATAATAAGTAGTAGTGATTCTTCATAAAAATCTGTATAATGTCTTTCTCAGTGTGACTAGAAACGCATATTTTGATTTGTTTAGTTTTAAAAATTCAGCAATAAATAGAATTTAATTATTATTTGTTCCATAATTTTCTATAATAACTCTGTACGTCAAGATTGAATTAAGGAGATTCATTTGAATAGTATTTTATATTGCAGTGGTATAGAAATACTTATACATAGCATACAATTATTACAATTTAAATTTTATATATTGCACATATGTGTGAATTTATAAATTGTAAGAGTATTTCGTTATTTACAATTATATTATATACATATAATTTACAAGTATAATATTTCCATTTCGTTGTAAGCATTTCAATTTAACAACTATTTGTACACTCGACTTGAAAAATTGTCGATGTTATATTAAATCCTTATAACGTTGTGAAAAAGATCGATATTTTAAACTGTTATAACTTTGGCGAGGAAAAGATCGTACAACACGTAATCTGTTTGAGCTTATTTCTCTACTTCCACGATAATTCCTATCGATTTTCTTAACGATCATTCGAGGTTTACTCAAGCCTTTAGAAACGTCCTAACGTTTATGAACGACAGCCTACGTACACATTTATTATTATGTCAAAAAACAAATCAACTGTCTTTACTCGTTAGTTACAGCCCAACGTCAGTCAGGTCACCGCCATTTTCTGTTTATTGATAGTTGAAACTGGGATGCGTGTAATTCCGTTAGATGAAGTCGCGAGTCTTCGTGTGACGACCGCTTGTCGACGCGTTACACGTAGGGAAAATAGTATCGAAGTACAACGAACCTAGTGAAAGTATTCAAACGTTTAGCACAGACAGGATGATCGGACGTCTCAATTTTTCGAGATGTACTTCTGTTTTTCACTCGATGTCCCGAGTGTCTCCAAATATTCTGTATTTTTGACGCTATTGTAATGTCACGATTTCCAAGTGTTCGAATGTTCATAATATTTAAACTTATTATCTTACGCCATTGTTACATGTTTGTAACATTCTTTGCCACTGTAATTGTGATAATTACCATGACATCGTGATTTTAGAAAATCATTCAGTTGATATTTACAATGTATGTAATATTGTGTTGTATATATCTGGTCACCCTGCCATAGAAGAACTACATAAAAGTGTTTGTAAATAGATTGAATATGTTGTGAGTGTTAAATAAAAGGTTTTGAAATTCCATTAAAATATTGAGTTCTGAAACTAATCTGTAACTTGCCGGTCAGAAGTTTTTTCACCAAAAATATTCGAATATCTGCAGGAATTTCTATGAATATATTATTGACATTTCATTAATATCGTAGTGAGATCCGACAGTTATAATAATAATTACCAGATATTTATTCCATTATTTCAATAGAATAGACATTTATTTCAAGTAGTTTTTGTACAATATCGTATTTGTTGAGCATTATTAGATGTATCATAAAAATTCCATTGAGATCTTTCATTGCACGTATAACGAATATATGAATGATTATTTCGAACAATTATTCATCCTCAAAAATACACTCGATACTCACAATCAGTAATTCTATGACCCGTTAAATCAAGCAAACGTTTCAATCGATGGAAAAATAAATAATCAGCGGTATTTAAACGAACCGATGTAACACTGTGCAGAAAATAACCCCTGTACAACTTTGCCTTTCGTTACAAATGTCACTTTACCCAGCGCTGTGGATGTCCTTTTATTTAATATTCTTTTGATCCTCGCAAAGTTTTCAATACCTTGGAACCCGGTATTTTACTTGGCTTTATTTATTCACGTAGAGTGGATTTTCTCACCATAGCAGCGACGGCGATCGAAATCGCGTTCAAAACACGGTGAATTTTGTCGACGTTTACTGGCGGCTAGGCAACCCTGACATCGATTCCTCGGTCGTCGTGTTGACAGAGTGATTTCGTAATACAAATAGATCCACATAATAGTCTGCCGTTCTCTCTCTCTCTCTCTCTTTCTCTCTCCTTCGCCTCTGCCTCTTCGACCACCGCGCCCTAGCACGAGCTCTCTTTTCAACCGAGGCAACTTTACCTTGCGGCGTTTGCACGCTATTGTTGGGCTGGGTTCAAGGAATTTACATGTCTAAAAAGTGGTAAATTGCTGTCGTGCATTTGCATGGGCCCGTGCCCCGATATGATTCATTATAGCGCGGCAGTCGCGCGTGCATCTCCGGCTTGACAGGCTCTGGCGTCGTTAATTCGTTGTCATTTCGGGGAAATCACGTCTCGAAGTCATCGTCGTCGATACTGCGGAACAGGAGGTGGCATCGTTTAACCCTCGAGTTCTCTAGCTTAATTCGTTCTCGGTGTCAAGCTGAAACAGTTAAATTTGAAAATTCTTTTGTTGACGACGAGTGGAGTAAATTTCGATTGCGCATAAAATTCACAGAAATCTCAACGTATGTGCGAAATTCAAGTTGTGTGTAATCATTCGTTTGTAAGTTTTTGCGATTACGCTTCAAAATTACAAAAACCTAGAATGCTTTAATATTTCGATTAAAAAAAAAAAAAAAAATAAGAAGCTAAAAGTTATACTTAAATACCTAAAAAAAATTAGTATCTTTTCTTTAACAATTATTTCCGAGAAAGACTTGCAAAATTTATTTTTCTTCAGACGTAACAAGCTAGTTTACCCTCCAGCTTCAACCAGAAAGAAAAACGATAGAAGCACGAATCACCCTGTATTCTTGGCATTTTTTTATATCGAATAAAGCAATATGTTTCTTTCGTTGGAGAAAAAGTATCATCTAGTTTTTCCTGATGACCAGTCGAGTCGATCTATATTTTCCAGCCCACTAACATGTGGTTCGCCTACGATGATGGAATCTTGGGGTTCTGGGAGGACTGGCACACCCCCTCCTGCACTTCCGCCCCCGCCAGCTGGGAGCAACAATGGTGGTGCAACGTCTGCAGCAACCGCAAACGTTGCACAGCCCAGCACAACCGCGCCGATTGCCAGTCCCGAGGGGGTCAGCGACGTAAGTAGAAAGAAATCCTTAAAAAATAACCGCAGGGGAGTGAAGAAAGAATGAGAAAAAAATTTCCAATAGAATTCTTCCTGTAGAGAGGTTGCTGGAGATAATCGAATGTTTAACATAAAATGTGTAGTGGTGGGCAAAAGAAATGTATAATATATAACGCACGATATAAATAAATTGAAATAAATTGAAAAACGCAGCTTCTAAAATATATTCTCAAATTTAGTATCATTTCCTTTCGATGGTTGAATTTGTAAAATCGAGTCATTTGTTTTTTGAAAACTTGAATATTTTTCTTGCATTTGTGTAATGAGATTAATAAAAGTTAGAATTGCGATAGACGAAAAAAATGATATAAAATAATCCACAATTTTATAAAAAGTCTAGCAGAGATTACTAATTCACACGTATTCTCATACATCTTACGTAAAATTTTAAATTTTCTTTTGTCGGCCACAACATTCTCTCATCATTATAACTTTCAGCTCACAAATTTTATGAAATTTAACGAAATTGAATTACCTAATTGAGAAAACTTGTACATACTAGTACACTCTGTATATTTTCGCATATTCTGCAGATTCTCTTCATTTCTACGTCCCTAAATTTTCCAGAAACTTTCGCTCGTCTTACATAATTTTATTTCGTCACTTCAAATTTCTCGCAGGCGTTGCTTTTATTATCACTGAAAGTGATTTTAGCGGAGGTAACCCAGAAAATCGGGCCTTTTTAGGTGCAACGCTAATGCAACGAAAATTAGCGATTGGTTGATTTGGGTCACGTAATTCGCGAGGGGGCGTGGGATAGACCTCGAGTAGGAGTGGCGTTGTCTGGTACTGAGCGATCGCGCCTGTAATTTTCGTGTCGATTCAAATGCTTGCATATCGATAAAATTTTATGGCAAAAAAATCGTCTTCATTTCCTAGTCAGAACAGTTGCTTCTGGGTCTTTCAATGAGACGAATCGTACTGAGGTACAAGTCGTGCAGTTTTTTTTCTCTCTTTTTTTTCTATTTTAATGAGCATTTATTAGAACGCGAGAATTTTTAGTTCCTGGAAATGTTTCTGGTGTAGAGAAATAACAATATCCTAGGAAATGAAATGAAAAAGGTAGAAAGGATCGAAATTCCAAGACGTACGTGTAAAAACGATACGCCGCGTGCTCGTGCAGCATGAAATCGCAAGGTTACAGCACCATGCAAAGGTCGGCCTAATGGCTCGTATCTAAGTCGTACAATTGGAGAGCGTGTAAAGCCGCGAGTGCGGGACATCAGGGATGAAGCTACCCGTCGCGCCTACTCCTTCCATCCATTTCAATTTCCACAAGCATCCGCCGATGCGATGGTCGGAGATAATGGACGTTGGTCGCGCTATCGAGCCGAGCTAACTGAATCAGCGGGACATATCGGGAATATTGTCCATTCCCGCGAGCATCCACGAATTTTCGAGACTTTAACCGATCTAGTCGCTTTGTCAACGATCAGTTGCCAATGTACATTGGACAGTTGCGCATTTTTTGGACAATGCTTACGGACAAAGAATTTAATAGTAACTTAAAAGTAAATTGCTACGTAAGATGACATTTAAATAAAATAAATTGTTCTTTCCTCTGGTAAATTGCAGAAATTTCACGACGAAGGAGATTTTTCTGAAAAAGTGACATAATGCGCATATTTAAATTCGTTCCAGATAAAGCTCGTAATATTTCGTTTCGTGTATGGATTATAATCCATCAGTTCGTGATCTCGACAAGTTGCTCATTATTCTCACGCTGTCCTCTTTCCACCAATTTTCATACACGCTTTATTTCACGTCGATCGAACTTTATTTATATATTGTCATTTAAAAGTAGATTGCTGTGTAACCTCATCGTCCTTCTATCATCCTCCCTTTCGAACGTTATTAACGGTTTGTCTTAAAATCGATCGAGTCCATGAATTTCGTGATTTAATTCTTAATCGGTATCATTGATTAATAATTCTTTTTATACTAGTAGCATAAATATGCCAATCGGTCAGTTCAGCTAAGTGTGAAAGATAACAGTTAAAGTAACGCACATTCATCAATCAAGTAAACAATATAATATATAATATATTTGTTATAACCATTTATTTTAAAAATAAATCCATTTTTTGAGAAAATCGAGAAAAATTGATTTATAAACGATTTACAATTTATAATCTTAACTTTGAGCATTCATCAAAATTGTCATACAACCGAATGAGAAGCACGTAATAAATTAAAAATGCATTTACAAATGTTATTAACCTTTTAAATATCTTCTATATTTCGTTATTCTAGCATAGACTAAATACTCAAAGGGTTAAAATACTCATTTGCGTTAAACAATTGAAATTTCGTTGTTACGTGGAATCGCATAATCGATGTAAACACTTGAAAATGAATCTCAAAATGAAAGGAAATAAATGAACTTGGACCACTTTTAAAATAAACGATCCATGTACGTTTGTCATTCTGATGCAGAACCAAGAGTGGAAAACTCAACATTCTTCAACTCAAAAAATGAAAATCTTCACATTCACATCTGCGGCACGAGAGGGACGGTATGTTGTTTC
Organism: Melipona beecheii; assembly: GCA_032399605.1. Classification (NCBI taxonomy): domain Eukaryota; kingdom Metazoa; phylum Arthropoda; class Insecta; order Hymenoptera; family Apidae; genus Melipona; species Melipona beecheii. Next base: position 1,235,277 of record JAUCMO010000309.1, on the reverse strand, counting down.
GCGTATGGATTAAAAGAATCCACATCCATTTACAACACGTTCCCAATATCTTCCGCCATCGTGAACGAGCCTTAGCCTTAAACCATGCCCTCAACCCCGAAGTGCCTTCAGCCTCGGCCCCTCGCCGAACCCCGTGTAAATTCAGCCTGATCGCGTGCACCCGCTTCGAAACACGTCCGGTATCGATCGTGTCGCAGAAGTGTACGCGATGCTAACGATATTCCAGCCGGCTGTCACGTGAAACGGAAGTCCGAGTCAAGGGTACACAGCTTGGACTCGGCTAGTACCTACAGTCAGTCGACGAAGTCTTCTATACGTTTGTCAAATTTTCAATATTTAAAAGAGAAAAAGAGGTATCTCGGACGTTTCACGGATCATGATTTTTTAACAGTGTTCGTCGAGTAGATGAAGAGTAATGAAAAGTCATTACTCGTCACACGAAAGAACAAAGTATTTCGTAGCATTTGTTATGATTTAATGCAATTAATTAATTGGTATGGAATTTACATTGATACTCATTAGTTCATTACTAAATTATTTTATTATAATTTAATATAACATTTGAGTACAGTTTAATTCAAATTATAGCATATAACTCGATTCAAGGCGAACTTTTTATTCCACGTTTGACGAGTGCATTAGTCACGTCGTTCGATTTCAATTAGACGCGCAAATGTACATTTTCAAAAGTTTCATCGTTACTTTACAGTGTTTTTTATGTTGGTTTCCTTAAATTCTTATATTTCGATTTTTTTTTCTTATTTTATGAAACAGAGAATTTTTAACGCTTTAACTTTTTAACAGAAGATGACGAGTTAACTCTCGTTCACTTTGCGTCACATTTTTCTCATTTGTATTATATACGTGTTATATACATATTGTAACATGTGTTTTCAATCAATTCCTTGACAGGCAGCACCTTCTAATTATTATTACATAGCATTACAATTATACAATGTGCCATCTTATTGTAACAACTCCAAAAAACAGACGATCGCAACGTTATGAGGCATAGCTAGAGAAACTAAGATCACGATATGAAATCAACGTATGCGTAGAAATTTAGTCCATTTGTTATCAATAGCAGAATTTTCAATTATTTGCCCTTTTACTGTAGATATTATATTTCAGTGTTTGACACCAAAAGGGACAAGTTAAATTTGAAAAAATTTACGAACAGACGAGAGCTAAATATCCTGTACGATCAGCAAGATCGTAAGACGTTGTTTGTAATTTCCAGGTGTCGCAAAAGTCCGGAATTTGGGAGGGTGGGAACTTCTCGTCGGCCGGAGGCGCGGAGGGACCCTCTCGAAGTGTATCGCACGCAGCGAGCTTAGACGCGATCTCGAGGAGGGCGGTGAAACCGGAAACGGCGAGGGCACCGTGTCGCAGCCTCACCTGCAGCGTTTGTAAGTAACTACACGTCCGATCCCCTCGGTTGCTCGTTCGCTCGTTCTGTTTTTAGTATGTTTTTTTTTTTCTCTCGGTATTTCGTGGGTTGCCTCCTGACATAATAGCTCGAGCTTTCTCTGTGGAACGTGGCGGCTTTCTTTTCTCGACGGCCGATCAGAATATCTTTCAGGTGTTGCATTCGCTCCATGGTGTCGTTCTTGCCGTTCTGTTTCGCTTGCAAAGCAACACGGAATGAACAGGAACGAACAGCGACTTTGCTTTCCAACCACGACCTCGACGTTCGTTAAATTGTGAACGAGAGTCGATCGTGCGACGAAAGTCTCGATAGCGTATGATTATACGTACTCATGAAAGTATTGGAACACATGTCGTGAAACCATAATTTTTCACGAATATATCGTGTATTTCGCGTATTTAATGTTTTGAAATTTTATTAGTATTACTACACGAGACTCGATTGTAAAGAATATATAACTGAATTAATAATTCTTTTTTTATTAATACTCAATTTATATCTTACCGAGATTCTATAATTTTGTAAAATTGCAAAAGATGAAAGTATTTGTAGTGTCGTAATAAATTATTGCGTAACAGTTTAAAGCGAAAGAAACATTGCCAATATCTTAGTAAAGTCTAAAATTCTCCTTTCTTTCACACGAACAGCGTTCGTGAAGTTTCTTCTTGCAAATGTATACGTAATCTTCTGCGGCTGTGTGAGCGCACGTGAAAATTTTCCACGACGAGTGTTGCAAATACTTCCGTGATCCATCGTAGATTATATACTTCGGCTCGTCTTTTCGCTTTGGCAACGGATTGATCGGTCTCCACCGAGCCTGTCTTTGGTGTAAAACGCCTCGAATGCGGATGTACGCGTAGTTATTGCGGTGAAATTGCAATTAACGATGTAGAACGTAATATTGCCGCATGCGATGTTTCGTGTCGCGAATGTTGACAGATAGTGGCCGCGCGTGCCCCCTCCGTTTGCGAGCCGAAGCTTTCACGTGATGGAATTATCGCTCCCGTTTGTCACGATGCTTCTTTGCAAGACCTTATAGCCGCTCAATTGTCCATGCCTCGTAATCGATCACGTCCAAACGAAATAATATTAAATATGAAATATTTCAACTTTTACGACTTTACACAGCCGGTTATAAGTATTCGTCCGCCTACAACATTCTGCGTACATACAAACAGGTAGGGAACACCCCTGCTCGATAGTCTTGGAACAAGTATTACGTTTGTTTCAGATTTGGAAAAATGAGACAATTCTTTACATAACAATGAACGAAATATTCTTTATATAATGTTGTATGCTACACATGCAATGAAATAATTCTTTATGCAATAATGAATGAAATATGTTTTACACAATCTGTAAAATGTTGATGATCAACAATTATATTATTGTGAAGAGCAGAATTGAACAAATAATTGTATAGATAACTGTTCATAACTGTTATATGCATTATAAAGAGAAATATTATGTGTTGAAAAAATCAAGTGTAGTAGGTACAAATACTTATGCGGCTGTAGATCAGTGTTAAGTCGAAATGTTCAAGAATTTAGAAGTGAACACTTTATAATCGATCGAAGTGAATTTAAACTGTCACTGTCAAACCAAACGTAAAGATCTCTATTACCAGTAGTCTCCATTAATATAATTCTCCTTAATCATATCCTTAAATCACATTTTAAATAGATGAAATTATAGAACAATAAAGATAAAATTGTACTGTTGGATGAATCTCAGAACGCTCAAACTCCTTAATGTTCTCATATTATTATAATACATGTGGTGTTCTTTTCATTAATATTCTGTACAAATACGTAACTCAGATTGTATTAATGAAAGTGATACTGAATCAATTAATATTATATTATATATACTATATTAAATTTTATAGTATTATATTAAATTAAAATTATATTAATATTATAAATAATTGTACTATATGTAAGAAATATTTCGCTTTCAAATGTAATTGATTTTTATCAGTAAGGCCGTTCTTGCATCCAACAGTATAATTACAGAGTTAAAAGATGGTGGAAATTAGTGGGAAAATTCAGAAAATCGGTAGTAAAATCTCTTTTCCATATTTATTCTACTTTCAATATCTTCAGTAATGCCGATTAAAAAAATATTTCGTACTTCTACATTCCACCCCAAAATATCTGTTTGAAAGAGTCTATGATCCTCCAGAATTTTTTATTAATAAAATACAACAGAGTTACAACAGAGTTGGAGTGTTAACCTGTAAAGTTTGCTTGAAAGAAAACAAATCGTTTCAAAGTTAAAAGTTCAGTAATTAAATGTATAAAATGTATTTATAAAAAGAAGTTGGCTTATTTATAAAAGTGAGCAGTTTCGTTCGATTAGTGAAATCAGCGATCAAAGGAGATTGAATTGGAAAGGAGGAACGATAAAAAATGGAACAACAGACGCCGTCTCGCTATCTGTCAACGATCGAGAAAAGCTCGAAAGTCGTAAGATTCGCGTTGCTTTCGTCCGCGGTGTCTCGGTAAAACGGCGCGAGTTGGCGCCTGTTGACCAAACGCAACCGCCTTTGTTACTACCCCCCGGAGTGTAGGTTCGAACGAACAGCCCCTGTCAATCATCCTCCACCCCTTCCCCATCTTTCTCTTCAGGCATATCACGCGTCGCAAAAATATTCAAATTAGGCCTTCGAAACGCGTATAAGTAAGAATCCCCTCGCGTTAAAACAAAACAAAACAAAAACAAAAAGCAATTTCCAAAAGTCAAACCACAGTGAACGTATTTTAGTAGCGGGCCGAGGGAGCGAACACGTCACCCTCGAGCGACGGCCAGCGACAGTCGATAATCTGACGGAAGGTAAAACAGGATGGTGCAGCACTGTCTGCTACCCCTTTTGGTTTTCTTCTTTTTAACCGACCGAGCGCCGGGCGAGTTTGCACCCCTTTCTTTACAACTTACCAAGCGCTTGCGGCTTTTTCTTTTTTTGGTCATGAGCTTTTTCCAGAGATAACGTAACCGTTGTCCGATTGAGCTTTCATAGGCCTGTTTTTCTTTTTTTTTTTTTTTAATATATATGTATATATATATTTATATATATGTATATATATATATATATATACAGCCTCCACCACCTATGTGCCACTTTATTATTCGTTGACATTTTCTTTCTCTCTCTATACAGGATGATTCGCACAATTGTGACGAGCTTTATTCTTTTCCTTAGTTGAACTTGGAGGAAGAAATTATATATTGGCGATCATATTTCCTTCGTGCGATGCATGTACATTTTTCAGTTGTTTTTTTAATTTTTTAAATTCTCTTTTTTCATTGTAATATATGCATTCGTTTGTATTACAATATGCATTATATTACACGAATTTATTATACGTATTTATCGTATACATTTACATGCATTTGTCATATTTGTACATCAAATCTTCGTAAAAAAAAAAATACTAGGACGACATGGTCGAAACCTGATGAATTTAAAAAATATTTTAACTTGAATCGTACGAAAGACAACATATACTCGTAAATCGTTCTTGTCTTTCTCGAGCAAAGTTTTACAAAATTAAAATTGAAATTAAAATACATTTTAAGCCGCATTTTTTTATGCAGAATTATTTTAAACTATTATTTTAAAAAATAATTAAAAGAAGATAAATTTCTACGTGAAAAGATAGTAGACACCTAAGAATATGATCAAGAGTGTGTAATCCATTTTGAACCACTTTCTTCCTTCAATTTCAACTAAGAAAAAGATACGACTCATCACAATTAACGTGAATCAGCCTTTATACGCACATATATATTTCGTATACCGCGTAACTCTCTCTTTCTCCTTTGTCTTCGTCTACCAAACGCGTCGCTTTCCAGTCCTATCCTTCGTCCTTTCTTCCATTTCCTCTCTCTTTATCTCTCCCTCCCTCTCGCTCTCTCTCGCGTCTTTCTGCCGTTGATAAGACGAGCATTGTAGCTCGGTCAGCCATTTTGTACTCCCGCGTCCCGGAATATAGCAGTTCACCCCCAACCTGGGAGAAGAAGCTTCCCACGAACATTGAATTAATCGTTCCTCGCGGATGGTCACGCGTGTGGCTTCATGGAGACGCGTATGTAAGTCGTTGGTAAAAGTAGCGAGGCATCGTCGTCGAACGTGAGCCTGCAGATAGTTTTGGTCCATATGAATCCTTGCGCCGTGAACCAGACTGTTGGAGAGCATCTAGGCTGGCCGAAGCATGAGAGAGGAACTTTGTTAGTCTACGCTTATACTTTATTCGCAACCGGGGCAGAGCGTACAGTGAAGAGTATAGCTTGAACAACGATAGAAAATCATCGATATCTCAAATTGTCAGAACTTCGTAAAAAGAAGTCATATTCAAGCGCAGAGCCTTTACTTTGAGTCAATCTCGTCATTTAGAATATTTTTACTCTCGAAAATTGCAAAAATTTAAATCTTACATCTATGAATATTTAAACAATTTTCAAGATCTTGTTACGTGAAGTTTGTTACGAAAGATTGGAATTTTCTTTTCGCAATGACCCCTTGAAACTTGCCGTACAATTCTTTTTCTTTTTTGTCATTTTATGGAATTTTGAATGACAAAAGTGTGATAAATCCTGATATTTCCAACTTTGAAGTTCGGAATTCGATAAAATGGAGAAGGAAAAATCGTGGAGCAAGTTTTAAAGGATCGTTCGTTCTATCCAGTAATTGAGAAACGTTTTTCAGTGCTCTGAGAGACGTCTGAATTTTTGCAATTTTCGAGAGTAAGAGTATCCTTATCTTCTTACCTACTACATAATTGAAGACCATCTTGAAGATTGAAATTTTCCCTTTAAGAACTTGTTGCGCGATTTTCTTCTCACCATTTCGTTGAACTTTGAATGTTAGAATTGGAATTGTTAAAGTTCATTGAAGTTTTGTCGTTTAATCCCAGTACATATCTAAAATATAATAAAATAACGAAAAGAAATCGTGCAACAAGTTTTAAAGGAAAATATTTCAACATTCGAGAGATCGTAGATTTAGTCGCGAAAACATGAACTAATTGTCAAAGTAGAAACTTTAAACTACGTTTTAAAGTGAGACCAAGTCGGTCGTCGTATGACGTTTCTTTACAAAGTTACAACAGCTTCAAATGTCGAAAATTTTTCGTCGTTGTTAGTTTAGTTGCGCTCTTCGCTGTAATTGGCTGAATTATGTTTCTCTTTTTACACGGCTTCAATTCCTTTCTCGTTTCTTCCTACTCACAACGAACAAAACAAACAGATGGTTCGATTTTCAATCAGGGAGAGTTTTCCCTTAGATTACTAACGGAAACGATCTAGGAGGACATTCTCGTTGATAAATCAACGAATCATCACTGATATTCATTGTAAAAATCATCGTCAAAACTACGATTCCCATACTTCCTTTGTCTTCTATGTATATCTATGTACACACAAATGTTATAAACAAATATATATATATAATACCTGGGCGTAGCAATTGTCGCATTGTCATCTTTGAGAATAATTACACGGTCTTTTACAATACATTTAAACGGTCTTTCTTTCACAGGTATGCAGCTTCTAGTGCGAATTAACTTAACCTGTTAACAAATACACTATTCTAATGCTTTTAGATCGAGATATAGGCTCGGTTGTTTCGTTGGTTGGTTTTTTTCCGTTTTTTTTTCTTTTCTTCATTTTTTTAACATCTACACTGTCGTACGTGTACACCAAAGTGACTCGCGAAAATCTTTGAACACATATTGCAGAAAATTATGCTGCATGTATTGTATGTGTCGTATAAAGCATTTTGAAATTTCATTAACGTTGTAATTGATGATTTTAATTAAATCGATTTACTTCGTCAGCGTAGGTTAAACAAATTTATTTTGTCAGTTTAAATAAAATTGTATTGGAATTTGATTTAAAATAACTCGATGATCGTTACAATTAATTTGGTAAAGTTTGCAATCAGTTTACTTACAAATTTGTATAGAAATTAATGAACAGTATGATTGAAATAACATTTGATCACAGGTATTGTATAAATCTTCTCTTGTTAACTTATTAAATTTAAGAAAGAAAAACAATTTTTCAACTTAAGACGATATCGTTATCGTTAATATTAAGATGCGCAGAAAATGAAAATAATTAACTGATGCATTATCAATATAATGACATCTTTTTTTAACAAAGCTTGAAACGAAAAGTTTCCATTGCTCTTTGCAGTAGATGATTAGACTGTGAATTTTTATGCATTTTTAAATCTTTACACGAGAATATAATTAAAGAGATTACATAAAAAGTAATCATCTCCTTCGTGTATATTATGATAAGTATCTTTGTAACTTTCAATTTTCCATAAATGCATTTTTTACAATTTTTTTCAACAATAAATTTCCTTTTTTTCCATTTCTTCAAACTATTGTTACCTCTTATTAAAACTTTCCTAATTTATTTAATGATAAATGTTATTAATACTGTGAAACAATTTTTTATGTAACATTTACTTCATGAGAATTGTGTAAACATCTTCAATTTGTTCATTACAGAATTAATGAAATTTCAAAATGTTTCATCTAAGATGCATAATAATATTCATAGTAAATTTCTACAATTGTTTGAATACTTTCGTGAGCTACATTGATCATCGTTTTTTTTTTCTGAATTCACATCATGAACTGTTCATTGGAATCGTTATCTTTGTAAAATAGTCGTCGATTGTCGAAATTATATCTCTGTGTGCTTTTGTCCATCACTTTTACATTTTACAATTAGACTTAGTGCGTATGATTGTAATTGGTGTTTGCAATAGACATCGTACATGGATCAGCGATTTCAATTCACGCCATATGTGTATATTTTTTTAATCTCCCTCTGTCTCTCTCTGTCTCTCTCTGTCTCTCTCTGTATAGTTCGTTCCATCGACGTTCGAATCGATCGACTTTTCTGTCTTCTTTTCTTCTTTTTTATTTTCTGCGCCTCGACAGCTTTGATAATTCAAAAGAAAATGTATTGCGCATCGAAGTTTAGCAAATTAATCGCGCGAATATGCGTTAGTACGCCAGATTTATCACGTTGTCAATAAGTTCACAAGACACAAGTTGAATAGTTTTTTTTTACTTAATCGAGCCTGTATTTCACACGTATAGTTTTATAATATACGATATAAATAGGATAATGAACATGAAACGCGAAGGAGAATTTATTCGTAAAGTTTGACACGAGCATTTGTGTTTCTAGCAACTAAACATTCGAAAATCTTTCCTGGCGTTGCGTCCGAAAGTGACTTGCAAAAATGGCGGACGTCCAAAGACCGGAAGTCGCCATCCCTCAGCCAGATAGGACCCGATTCCATCAAACACAAAGTAAGTAATCGATTTAATCGATCTAACTTTCTAATTAACTTCCCAGCTTCAAAGACTATCGCGAGTGAAAGTTCATTCTGACGTGTGTTTTCTGAAATTAAAAAAAACGTGACGAAGCTACTCACAAGCAGAATTAATTAATACGAGAGTAATAGTTAAAATATTCTATTACCATATTAGCAAGTATTGATATTAAAATTGAATGAAGAATCGACAAAATATCATTTATACAATGGCTGTAAATGAAGATTAATTTTACTTAAATTGAAAAAAAATTAAAAATTTTGCCAATTGAAGTAAAATAAAAGATGAAACTCTTTTAAAGTACTTTAAGATCTGAGCAAAATATTTGTTTGTTAAATAAGATTTTGTTAAATGCGAGTAAAAGTTTTCTAAATAAAGTAAGCTTTAAATAACAGTTTCTAAATTAACACAAATCTTAAATAATAACAATAATTGAAATTAGTCTTTAAAATTCTCTAGAAAACGATGATATTGAAACAAATAATGAGCAATGTGATCCTTGACATTAATTAAATATATTAAAATAAAATTCGCACGAAATGAAATTTCACTCAGAAATCTTTTCTTACTAAAAATTTAATGGCGCCTTTGAATAATCTAGCAAAAATCGAAATTGACAACAGTTTCTCAGCATTAATTCCTTCGTTTCGCGTTTCAGTTTTCCCTGCAGGACAACGGATCGGCGAAATATTTTCAAGGAGCAATGCACACGTCGAACATGGGCGAGAAAGTAGCGCAGGTAAGCAGATTCGTTGAGAATTCCTTCCTGTAGGATATTTCCGTGTCGATCGACCGCGTCATCTGGTCGAGAGAAACCACATGAGTTAAAAACCACGGAGAATGCAGACGGTTTATAGAAAAGTTATAAAAGCCGGCTCGAAGATGCCACGTATTTATATGCAAATCGCGATCCTCGCCTTGGAACTTGGTCGAGGTGGAAGCATTCTCAAAGCGCGATGCTTTCGCGCTTCTAATAGAGTCACGTTGCCGAAGTTTCTCTCAGGACATGTTTCTGAAGCCAGGGACAAGCAGAATTTTCTTCGTCGTTTCTTTACTCCACGTCCTTCGTCCGCGACTTTCTCATTCGAGACAGGCATCGTGAGAGACGGCGTGGCACGTCGATTGTCTGCACGAGCGAAACTTTTAATTCGTCGATGAAGGACTCGTTCTGTTCTACTTACGATGAAGGAAAGAACTTTTTCTTGAAGAGAGAACGGAAGCTCCGCTAGCTTCCTTTTTCTGACATACTGTTTCACGCGAAGGGTAGAGTCCAATTTAGTTGGGGGGTGTTGGGCTGGTCGATTTTTGGCGAGAAAAGTAGATGTTGGTTTTTTAGTAGGACAGAAGTCAAAGTGAAGTTTCGAGGTACTAAAAATTGAATATCAAAACACTTTGAGGATATCATTTGATTTGCAAATTTCTTAGTTGATTATTTGTTAATTATCAATGTAGAAATTATTAATATCTGTCTTCTTTGTCGTGACTTTGTTCGAACATTGACGAATTTTAAATATTAAACCACCCTGGAAAATTTACTCGTTGAAAGAAAGAAAAATTAATTCGTACGCTTCGAAGCCTTTTTATCAATATCTAAAATACTCTCGAATCTTTATTCCAGTGCTATTCAATAGTTATTTGTCTGCAAGCCACTGTCCTATTCTACTGTGGCCTCGTTCGATCGACATGCATCGTTCATTTCCCAGGCGACCGCATAGTTGTCCGACGTATTTCATCTTACTCCACTGGAAATAGGAAATCCCTAAGCTGCCATTTTATTTCTGCTGTCACACTATCGTTGAACCTGTTTCTTTTTCTCGGAAAAAAATGTCTACATTAGTGGTATTAAAATTTATCTAAAAATAGGTCTTTGTTGTCCGACTTGAAACGATCTATTCTACGTTTGTACTTTAAATGACCAACAAACGGAGAATCCCTTCGGTTTCAAGAGCATTTTATTTGAGAATGATAATGTAATGGAGAGAGAATAATACGTGAAATGTGTTTGCCAAGAAATTTCGTTCCCCGGGGGCCAGCGGGGGGATGAATTTCGATGTAGGTCATTTTAAGATTCTTGACATATTCTGCATTATTTCGCTGGTCGCGTGTTATATATTATCGTTCATTTACAGCGAAGAGCATAACTGAACCAGCTATCATAAACTTCATATAAATCCTTTCTTATTGTCATTAGTATTAAAATATTTAGAATACAAATGTAACAGAAACAGTTTGAATAATTAAAGTTAATATGAATAATTTTTTAATACTAAGGATGTTTGCTTAGTCGCCTGTGACAAGAAACATCCCTCGACTTGACTTTCGCTTTGATTAAAATTAAATTTTAATTGCAATTAATTAAAATGAATCTTTCGACCTTAACAACTAGACTGCGAAATTTTTTGCGTTTTAAAATTTAAAAACCTGAATAGAAATCTGTTTTTTAGGAATCTATATGTTATAGTAATTCTGTCAGAAATGTTTCAGACATTTTATATATTTTGTACATTATGTATAATTTTTGCAATTTCCAGTTTTTCATAAATTTGATGTGAATTATTTATTAATGTCTTATTAACATTCACTATACGATACTTTAGTTTTTAAAATAAATTTTGTGTTTTATACAAAGATTTCAATAATAATCAGGACGCTTCTTCGATTCTCTTCAGAAATTCAAGAATCGATGAACAGTTGTAGGTTTCATATTTGTCGTTTCATAAAATATTTTGGAAACAGATATTGAATAGAATTGAGCAGATTTTTATATTCTTATACACTTTATTGTGTACTTGTCGATCGAGTTGGAATGTAACAATTTCTTCGGAATACAACATATTTTCAATTATATCCAATGCAATCCATACAATACAAACCAATATCGAAACTAATGTAAAACCATCTTACTCAAGCAACAATGAGTCATCGAATATCGTTCGTTACAGGCAAATAAAGAACATTCGCAACTTTGAAAAATTGAAAATGTTTCTGTAATCTCTACATTTCTCGATTTGCGCGAAATCTATAGTTGCTAGTCCAGTTATGCTCTTATTTTCCTTCCGCGTGTACCTACGACGTGGATTAAATTTTATTTATGGAGGAAACTTATTTTTTGGAACAAAATTACACGTATAAGACACGCGTTATTTTCAGAAAATATATATACAGCAGGAGAATTTCTTGGGGAAAATACTGACCTAGTGCTACTATTTATAGTTTCTAGGTCTTGAAAGAAGCACGTAGTTGTTCCGAACGAAATTCTTAGCGTTGTTGCCAGTCATATGGCAGAATAATGCGGCATTTATCGTGACACCCCGTGGTAACACAGCCCTGACTGGCGCCAATCAGTCTACGCCGCAGTCTTGGGGGTGGGAATCCCTTTGTGCTCGATTTTCACAAATTGACGACGATTTCACACCATCGTAACACTCTCGACGAATTTTTTTCAGCGAGTAAGATTTTATTTGTGTTACGTGACGGCGAATCTAATTTCCTAGATCCTCCCCACGCGTCGAATTATTTCTATAAGGAACATGAAATCTAGAAACTTGAGAGTGTAAAACGAAAACGGAACTGCAAAGCAGTGTAAATTTTATAGTTATAATTTAGATATTATTTAAATATTAATAGAGAGAGAGAGAGAGAGAGAGAGAAGAGTGCTTGTTAATTAGGCAAAAAGAAAAATCTGAAATAATCGAAATTTTATAGGTATAATATATAATACTTGAGTTAAAAATTAGATATACTTTAGTAAAGCCTGGGAAATATCTTAATATTTGATTTATTTTATTTGATTTATTTTATTTAAAATAAAAAATTATTAAATAATTCAAATTTGATAATTAATGAGAAATATTTCGACTACTAAAAGTTTATTAATTAGACAAAAAGAGAAATCTGAAATTTTTCGAAACTTTTATAGTCATATTATAACACATATTACAAATGTATAGAAGAATTAGATGTGCTTCATTAAAAAGTGGGAAATATTTTAATTAATGACTCTTATTAGTTAAATTAAAAAATCTAAAATAATCTGAATCTTGTAATTATATTTTACTATTAAATATTAAAGCGTAGGTATATTTTACATATGTAATATTCAACGTTTATTAATTACATAGGAAAAGAAATTTAAAATTTTATAGTTGTATTCTCTGTCAAGAGAATCAGATATATTTTAATATTCAACACACATTTATAAGTTAAATTAAAAAGTCTGAAACAATCCAAGTTCCGCAATTAGATATTAATTATTTAAAAACTTTCATACATCCATTCTACTAAAGAGAAAGTCTATTTTAATATTCAACGCCTGTTAAATTGAAACAATCCAAGTTTCATAGTTGCGTGTTAATTATTATTATTATATGATATTATTACATAATAATTATCTGCTTATCGAAAAGTGTTATAATTTAGTGTTATATAATATTCAACGCCGTTAATTAAAATTCTCAACTATCTGCAAACATCGTCGACGGAACAAGTAGATACGCCGAGAAATCGATACCACATTACACGACAGGTTTGCCGAATAATTTATAAGTTTCCCTCCCGGATGACGAGCGGTGAACAAGTTGACTCTCGTATTCGACGAACAAAGATTTTCAGCTGAGTTCTCGTCGGCGATCAAGTGTCAACTTATACTTTGCACGCTCTCGTCATTGCTATTCTCCTCGAAGATAGATGGATGGATGGATGGAGAAGCCACTTGTCGGTCTCGCTTAAGGGACGTACGCCTTTAAACAATTTTCTTGTTTGAAATGGCGACGATACCTTCGTCGACACGCTTATCGAGTTGTAGAGGGTCAAATGTCGCGAGCTTTCCAACTCGCGGGCGGATGCAGTTTACTTGACACGTGCGTCAAACTTGTTGAAACAGAGAATTACATTGGAAACAAATTTTTAGAGAAGAATTCAGGAAGTCTTTCTTTTTTCATTTTGAGAGTGGTATTTTAATTCGCAAGGATCTAACTTGTACAGTTAAGGAACTATTTTTACAAAACACTTTACCTTCGTGATATTTCAATCTTGAGAGTAACATTTTAATTTAGGGAGATTGCTCGGTAAACAATTTTTTTTTTAAATTATTCTTTAATGAGAATTTACGAAATACTTTTTCTAAAATAATGTTTCCATTGTGAGGAGTACAGACTTCTTAAGAGACTGTTGTATCTTGCTTGTTAAATTAGGAAATCAGGAAATTCAATATTAATTTTAATTTTCTGAAAGATAGGAATAACTTTGGCAAACGCGTGAAACTTTTAATAAAATTTACGTTAAAATTTTTTAACTAAAATAATTTATAATATTTTCATTTTCGAGGAATTTGTGCAAGCTGAATATTAATAAATCTTTTCAGTTTTGGTTAATTTTATACTTAGAATTAACTATAAGAATCAAGAATTAATTAAAAAATGATGTTAAACTTCGATGAAATATTATTTCAATTTGAAGAAATTTATGAGGATAGTACTTTGATAAATGTAAAATTTCAAATAATTTCCTATTTCAAAAATAATGCGCGACAGTTGAACAAGAAATTTAGATAAAAATTAGTATTTTAATACCTTAATTAGTTCTAAAAAGTTTAGCAGTGGTGTAATTTCGAACTGAGGAATGATATTCGGGCATACTTAACTTTGAGTGTATAAAAATTACTAAAATAGTATTTTTGCAAAAATTCAGTACAGTTGTATTTTGATTTACGTTTATATTTTTACATGTTTCTCGCGCAGTAAACAGGAACGTGTTAAATGAAGTTACGCTTGTTTCTCCTTAACCGAGTTTTCAAAAGTTTGTGCATACGAAATTACCAGAACAGTTTCTCATAATCGATACACATGACCGCAGTTACTGTACTTTTATCGCTTCGTGCGTTGTGACAACGTGATAGGACTTAAGGAGGACAATTTCGTCGGAGGACGAAGGATTATAAGGCTCTGAGAAAATGGCGGGTAATTTGAAAAATGTTCAACGGTATATTTCCAAACGGTGCGGTTATATATTTACTCGAAACTTCGTTTTTTGAAACCCATTAAAGTGACTTAACACTAAGGATGAAAAATGTCTGCGTATATCTAAAACTCAGAAACTTGGAACAAATAAGATTAAACCTAACCTAAACCTTCCAACTAACAACGTAAAAGAAAATAAAACAAGGATATACTGCCTTTCGAGAGAATCGTAATGATGAACCTTTTTCTTGAAAAATTCACAAAATCAAATTTTTCGTTGATCTACTGCATGATGGCAAATTTAATTTTAAAAATTATGTTTTTCTCTCAGAACGACAATGGCTAATGAAAGTATTTGAACACATCACTTATTCGTATCTTGCGAAACTTGTATAAAATGTTTAAAAATTTCCTTGGTATTGTAATAAGATATGATTACTCTAATTATTAAACTGTGGATCTTTATGCATTGGTGGAGCATCGATAGATGCAGGAATTCATAAATTGCATTGAACATACAATAGTTCATACAGCAAATATATATATAAACATAAAAATAGAAAATTAATACAAATGTAAAATGTAAAAAAACATACAGTTTCAAATAAATATAAAATATAAATATGAACATAAATATAAACATAAAAATAAATCTGTTTTTCAGTCATGAATACGTAGTGTGGTGAGTTTCAATATCAATGTATTGAATTCACACTCATTATTTTAATTCTCACAACGCAACGTGTTATCGATTATTTAGATACTATTAGTATCACAATCAGAGTCGCAAGTGATTGCAAACAATTTAAAAATTTCAGCAATTTCAAACAAGTATAAATTTCTCACCGAATGAAATTCTGTTTTCATTGTGGGGTGTAGCTAGCTTGATTTTCTAAGCCTTTCATCCTGTAAGGGGCGCTCTTTGTGTAAGGGACGAAGCAGCCAGTCCGAATTGCATTTAAACCAAAGGCAGGAATTTTTTCCCTCTCCCCGAGACGTTCAATCGGCGAAGCTCATCGTCGTTGCTAAAGCTATTTACATCGGGCGAACTCGAAGCCGCCAATATCGATAACCGATATTGCGCCTGTTTTCCCTGGCCCGGTCTCAAACAACGTTACGATGATGTCGCGGAAACTATTACACTGAATTAAAGACACGCCTATTGTGGCCGATGACAAAGGGACACGATCCTGGGAATCCCTTAATAATCGCACGAAATGTTCCATTGTCCGCGCGGATCATTCGTGAAATCGAGTTGACGATTTAGGAAGCCCTATGAATTTTTGTTTTTGGCAATTTCGATCAGATTTGTTTTCAACCCCTTAAGCGAGTTTCTTTGAGTGACTCAATCCATAATTAGAATAAAGTATATTGTAATTCTTATAATTCTTAATCTATATTAAAATAAAGAATTAAATCCATTAGATTTCATTAAGGACAAAGCAATAATTTATCATTGCTTTACACATTAGAAATACTTCAATTCCTGGAAATTTCGTCGAAAACGAACCCTCTGAGTATTTAATTTAATTGCTGGAAATAATGAATCATAATCAATAATGAAATAACTGATTTTCTTATTAGAGATTTAAAGATATCAAAAGTATTGCTATTTAAAGATAAATGTTTGGAAAAGGATTGGTGATTGGACGAGACTGAATACTTAGTCTTGATCTTTTATTCGAAGATGAAATTGTACAAACAAGCTGAGTATTAGGGACTTGTCCCCTCGTAGTAATCTGTGGCGCGAGAGATTGTACTTTGTCTCTTGGAAGCCGAAATGATTCTGCCTCGGAAGTCGGAGAAAAGCCCGAACGTCTTCTCGGTTCCCCCTCCTTCGGCTTTGGAAAATCACGGGCTCAAGGCTGGGCACAAAGGGCGAGATGCTCGCTGCCGACCTGAGTCATCTCGCCGGCTCGTGCCGCTCACGCGTTCGGGGAAGTGAGTGCCATCAATCCACGGTCTATCGAATGTCTTGTCTTCTTAGAAGAAGTCCAGCCATGCGGCTAGTGCTCCGGGTCACACGGCCCGCCAAAGGCCATAGTTAGAAACTATGTAATAAACTATATAATAAATTGTTTCGGACGTGACTACACCCAGGCCGTGAGTGCCGCAACATAACACTTTTCCCTAACAATAACACTTCTCTACATTTGCTAGCCGCTACAAATGCATTCTTAATATGAGAAGTCATATGCTTCTCACTCAGTATTAAATTTTTCGAATATTAAGGTTGATTGAACTAGAATTTAGGATTAATTTTCTATCAACAAAGTGTACGAAAAAAAGCTCCTGCGTTAAGAAATGTAAAACAATTTTTGTCTTGAGTCAGTAGAACGAGACTCGCGTTAATCAGACGGAAGAAATCCTTCCGAAAGCAATGGGCAACGAAACGATGAAAGCAGTACATAATTACAACGAAACTACTTTCAACAAGCCTGCGAACGAAGTTGCCAACGACGAAGAACGGAGAAAAAGTAGTGAATATTTTCGCCGGAATAACACAGGGAATACCGATAAAATAAAAAGTACAGTGAAAAGAAGAAAAAAAAAGTGGAAAAAAAAATGACAAAGGAACGAAATCGTGAACGAGTATCATGGTACGAGCAGAAAAAAAGAGAGAGAAAGAGACAAATCAAACAACCCTGTCGTCCGGAGGAAAGACAGAAACCCTATACCAGTGGTTCTCAAGGTTTTGTGATTCACAAAATATCTGAAGATGTATATACGAAAATACAACAGCTCTTGTACAAATAAAGTGCGTTTTTCAATCAAGAGTTAACTGCAGAAATGGAACTTTTTATATTTCTATCATCGTTATTACGTGTATTAATGTATATTACTGTTAAATTTTATAAAATTTACAGGAAAAAGTGGAAACAATTCGTTGCTCACTGCAGCAATTAAAAAAGCAGCTGACTTAGAACACTCCTGTTCAAAAACGAGTGGGACGAACACAATATTTGCCATAAAGAAATATTAATATATTAAAAATTATATTATAAGATACACCTGTAGTTTAAAAATCTTATCAACTATAATAAGTAGGAAATATTCCTGTATGTAAAAGACTTCCTACGATTCTTGAAGGGATGAATACATATTAGCTGAATACATTCAGTATTGTAGAAAATACTTGTACAGTAAACGAATAATTTTAGTGAGACAAATATTGGAAATAATTCATCTCCAGAAATATTGTTTGAGGATTAAAACAGAACAGAATTGTTATTCAATGCACAAAATGTATATTATAGGCAAAAAAATGACACATTATACAGAAAAATGGTAAATTTCACACATTTAAAGAAAAAGAAGATATCTCAAATACTTTGTATGCACTTATTCCATTTATATAGATTCTACAATGTTTCCTACTTATACTTATTTGCTGAGAGAAATATAAATCAGAAACAAATCTTGAAATCTACTATAGAATTGTCATGTACAGCAAAGTCTGACCTTAATACTACTATAATTACAATCAAAATGAATTTCATTCGTTTCTTCTATCTAATAATTGTAAAATCCTGTAAAAAATCCCACGTTCTTCAAAACGCATGCAAATGTTCCAAACGTTGACTAACAAATTGATTAAAGTCCACAAAATATTCTCAACCCTTCTTTCTCTACCATTATGAACATCCAAAATCTAACAGCTCTACGTAAAATTCCCCGACCAATTGCCAAACGATTTACCAAGTCGCACAAAAGAGAAATTCCTCCAAAAAAAGAAATCCCCTCTCATCTTCAAGAAGTGCACCCTCTATTGAGAACCCCTAACCCCATGCTACATCAACCACGGTAAGAGACAGACAAGTCGGCGAGTAACGAGACAGAAAGAGTTCACACGGGGTTCCTTGATCGAACAGGGACAGAGTGAGGGTGGTAGAGCGGCGTGTAAAGAGGGGCGAGGCACAAAGGGGGTTGGCTGGCAGAGGCTCGCCGACAGAAGGCGCTATTGTCAGTGTCGCAGTATCCCCCGTCCTACCCGGCTGGTTACACCGTTCGCCACTCCGTCCACGTCGTCTCCGAAGTATCTCACAGACAGTCACATGCAAACGGTGAATAAGACTGAGAAAAGGCCGGTGAACGCGTTCCACCGATCGTGAGAAGAGATTCGTCTCGCGGTTCGAGCCGCCTTGCTGGCGTGTTGTCGTCGAGCAATTAAAAAAGCAAAGAAAAATAAAAAGAAAAGAAAGAAAAACGGGGGGCGAGACTGTCACCTCGGGACGACCGGAAGCGAGAAGTCACGAGAAGAGAGAAGATAAATCGAGTGAGAGGGGAATCAGTCGTTCCGTTGATCGCGTTGATCGATGACACTCGAAGGGAAACGCCGCGTCGTTTGCGTGCTCGCTGGTTGTCAGCCGCTCGAACCGGATCGTCAGGACGTGGAGAGCGTTCGTTCGTTCGATTGCACCGTTCGGCGATCGTTGCTATGAGCCGGGATCGTCGATCGATCGAGTCGAAAGAAGGAGAAGACGGGGGATGGGAGACAGCTGTCGACGAGGGTGACGGACGCGAGGAACTATGACCGTACACGCGGATGTGAACTTACGTGATGATCGTGTTGTGAATGTGTTTCTTGGATCGTTGGGAAACCTCGTTTCACACAGTCGCCGAGTATATTTGTCGGACGAAGACAAGCTCCTTGCGCCATGCGCGTTTTCTCCGATGATTTTAGAGAAGGTTCAACAGTGACGATGATTATAAAACTCGTTCTGTAATCCTCGACCTGGGCCTTTCGCACAGCTTGGCAGTCGATTCGCGAACGTGTGGCCCATGTTCCTTGGATCTTTGTTTCATCGCCTTAAATATATTTTTGAATGAAGACGAACTTACCCTCGTACTGCGCTTTCCTTCGAAGATTTTCGAAAAGGTTTTGACAAGAGTGACGATTAACGAAATTTTTAGAGATTGCTCAATAGCTGAGAAATTTTGAACGTATAGTTTACGTTCTTTCCTCTTACGATCTTCATTTTACTGCACCAAGTATATTTTTGGGCGAAGATGCCCATAGATTCTCATATCACGTTTCCTTTGAAAATTTTTAAATGATTTTAAAATGATTTAAGATGATCGCCGAGTTCATTTTATAATTTTCAGATTGTTGGTAGTTGACGAATTTTGATTGCACGTGTATTTACCTTCATCATGCAACGTTTTCTTCACAGATTATCACGGACAATCGTGACAATTACCAAATCAATTTTCTAATTTTCAACGAATTTTTCAGATCGTTCTTTGAATCGTCAAAGAATTTTGATTAATTTGTGAATACGCGACATATATTTCTTGGATCTTTGAAGAAATATAATTTAGTTTCATTTTATCTACTGTGTCTGTTCGTTTTGAAAATTTAATCAGTCGCGATGACTTCCGAATTCATTTTATAATTCTCTATGGATGCTTCATATTGTTTGGTTTATTAAGGAGAATTTTAATTGATAATTATTGTCACTTGCTCCTCCACGTGTTTCGAGTAACGCTGAATCGAGAGCGATGCTGACAAAATGGCGGTAATTTTGCCATCGCTCGTCCATTGAAAGAGCATTTACTTATCTAGTCGACCTCCACATTCGTTGGGCCAATGGAGAACGAAGAACTACGTTTCAAATTACTGTGTCTATAGTAGACATTAGGAATCAATAACCGCGCATAAAGTTGTCAGTGACCGCACCGGATACGCTTATCACGATAACGTGTTATCGACGCGTTCATATTAGCCTTCGAACATCAAAGATCCTTCAATATTTCCAATCTGAGGAATCAAATATATTAAACGTACAAATTTAACAAATATTAACATATCAAGTGTTTGAACTATCGTATCATGTTAAATATAACAGACATTCATAATTCAGAATTTATTAAGTACGTACGTCAAATACTCAAACTTTCGAATACACGCCAAATATAAATCATAAACACCAAATTCAAATATTCGAGCTTTCGAATATTCACAATTTAAACTCACGAAATGTAACAAATGTTTGAGACATATCAGATATTAACAGTGCTATGCAGACATACAATATTCGAAATATCACGTTATTACATTCCAAATACTGACAATTCAATATATCGAATATTCGAAATCGATCGTGTCAAATGGACCAAATTCGAGTTTTCAAATGTATCAAGTACACGCACCGATATATATAAGTCCATCATATCACACGTGAAACGCTAAACCGAACAGGCAAATTCTCGAAAAAGACTGTCCACTCGATCGTGCAAATATAAAGAGTCGGCACCTCTAAAATCTAATTTCAACGTCCGATTATTATCCCGCGGCCTCGTCCGCAGAAACCGGCGATTTAAATTCAAGGAGGGTGTCCCACCTAAATCGCAATTTGCATCGCCGTGAACAGGATTTAAAATGGCCGCGCCCACGGCCGGAAGACGGATATCTAGGACACGGAAACGAAGGATAAATCGAATCAGATACTCCTGGCTGATACGCTCCTAACGAGGGTGCTAAGTAGGCTGTCGTCGTTCGTTTCGTTAGTCCCTGATGAAGGGGCTTTAAATGCAGGAGGCACGGACACGCCGTGTGCCAAATGTGTCCGCGGAAGGTCCACTTTCGTTTCGCGGATAAAATCAATGGCCTCCATCGAGAAACGTGGGCCACCTGCCAAAATATATGTCCCGGAGAGAGAAGACACCTTGGTAACCGAAGCCAGATGCGACGATGGGCGGAGAAGAGCCGGGGAAAGAATCGTTTCTACGTTTCTTTTGTGTCGTATCCCGGCCACGGCATTAAAAAGGTCGGACAAGTAGTAACCGAGTCTCTTATGTAAGAGACAGCACCTGGGATCGGTTAGCAAGGCAGTCGGAATTTGATAGTCTATCGTCGACAGTGGCACGAAGTAGACGGTGACAGTCTCGTGTCAGGATCTCGAAATCAGTTCGAAAGAATTCTTCTTTTCTGTGAAGATGAAAGCCTCTTCGAAGAGATTTTTAGTGAATTGTTCGTTCGATTTGTTGTTTCTTTAGGGGATGATTCCTTTTAAGTGTAATTCCATGTTGTGTTTCATTTGATACACGCATATGTAGGTAGTGAAAATGTGCAGAATTAATTTTTAGAATATTTTTTTATTCTTTTCATTTCATTAACTCTCTTTTCTGTGTAAAAGTTTCTTCTCTGTTTTACGTGGTAACAACATGTCATTAACATTTGTGAATATCTTCATTATTGGCTTTTTAGAGGGATAACTTCTTTGAGTAATTTTACGTTATGTTTTATTTCATACGTAGGTTGTGAACATGTGTACTATCGGTTTTTATATTTTTCAATACTTTTGTGTTACTCAAGTTATATTTTCATGTGAAAATTTCCTTGTTTTATTTGATCCACACATATTTTAATATATTGTGAACACGTGTATCATTAGTTTTCATAATGTTTTTTAATATTTTTTTATTTGGAGTATATTGCATTTTTATGTTGCACTTTTCTGGTCAGTACTATCGGCTTTTTTAAAATAATTTTTAACACTTTAATTTTTGTTACATTTCATTTTCATACCCAAGTTTCCTTTTTTTTATTTAATTCATTTTAACGTATTTGAAGTATATATAAATTTATCTTTTAAAATATTTTTTAATATTTTCATTTTAGTTGGGTTACGTTTTCTTCGTGATACACAAATATGTGTAGCATTCATTTTGGTGTATTGTATTTTTATATGATTTTATACGTAAAGTTCTTCGAGAGCAAAGAGAGTTCCCTAAAATTCCACGCCCGACTTAATTACTATTATAGATTACATAACAAAATAACACGTTATCAGCCAGAGGCAATTATTGTACGAGTGGCAGAAATTGCATAAACTTAGCGCAAGTTTCCCAAAAATCGATAGGACAGTGCATCCCTCGTGGAAGCGACTCGATCGAAGGTGGCTATAGTCGTTTGAAACATTCACTGTTTTAACAATTTCAATGTCAATGATTATAGTAACGACTTGCAAAACAAAAAAGGAGAATTACTACTAATACATATACGAAACTCCCTCAACATTTATCATTACGCTACGAATTTTTACTTTATCTATTTAGGCTCCAATTCAATTTATATTATTATTGCCTAACATCATCACGAAATTCTTTTAACATTTATCATTAGATCGTGGATTTTTATTTTGCACGCGATATGAATAATTATACAAAATGTCTAAAGTTTAATACTTTTTTGTAATATTTAATATACGAAACAATTTTCTCTATTTTTTAAATTAAAATTTTATTCGCTCTTAAGTGGCTCTTTTAATTTGACTTAGCAGCCAAAGTTTGTTGAAATGAAGGAAAATAAATTTTTTAAACGATAGAAACATAATGAAGCAATAGAGGATTACATAGATTTTTAAACAATGATATCAACATATAATTTCATATTAAATATGATCTATGATACACTTAAGAGTTAAAAGTCATGTCTTCTTTCTGCTAGAATGATTTACGAATCTTTCCTTTTAGTTACACGAACCATTAAAAATAAATTAACTTCTTTGACAGAAGAATAAGTCATCCACATTAATCAAACACTAAAAAATAAATACATCAATCATCTCTGACTAGATCGATCATCTCCCCTTCATGCTTTTAGAATCAAATGAGTACAGGCTACTCATTAATAATCAAGTTCCCAGTGAAACACTACAAAAATACAAAGACATAGTTCGATTAAACATTATCCATTGATCTTCACTCTGCATAACTCTGATGACACGTGTCTATCCTTCGTTTTAATCATCACGTTACACAATCTTACTAGAAATTATAATAATTATATTAATTAAGAAACACAATTATAAGAAATACAAAAAGAGAAATAAGACTATTCAGATACTAATCTATACAAATTTCTAATTTTGCCAATGCTATTTGAGAAGCGGAATTTAAATAAAAATTCATTCTACTCACTGAATATTGCAACCAGAATTGGGCACTGATTGAACAATAATAATTTTCTGATTGTTTTTGTGATTGATTATTAAAATTAATCATGGTAATCGTAATCATTAGTCATGATTCTCAACATAAATCAATACTCATGATTACATTCGATATTCTGTGATTATTAATATCTGTAATTTTGTAATCGTTTAAATTTATTATTGAGTTAATCACATCTCCTCGATTATTTCAGTTATTCATTAATCAAGAACATGATTTCACATTAATCATAATTATTAATCATAAATCAAATTACCTTTGCTCAATTATAATTTATTTTGTATTTGTATCTTTAGATGCTATTCTGAAGTCACAAGTGACTACGGTAATAAAACTTTTAACTGTTCAATTTTATCTAATGAAATCAAATCAAATTAAAAATTTCAAAATTACGCAACATATCACGAAAGTTTAAATTGTCAGACGTGTCCAATGATACCAGTTAAGGTTTCAATGCGTCGATAAAACACAAATTCGAACACTTTCTTTAATTCTCAACATTATGTACATCATCTGGAAATTTCTGCACGTTGAAAATTCTCCGTAAGTGCATTAAACGGTCGTATCGTGAAATTTACTGTCCAACGATTCGAATTAGGAATGTTCCCGCGTTTCATCCCTCCACGCGAAGGGATGCAATATCCCGGTTTCCACGCGCGCGAAAGCGACCAACGAAGGTCATAGCCACGAAGTGATCAATGACTGGCGTCCTTGCGTCGCAGTCGTAATAATCGCCTGACTATACCCCTCGTCTTACGTGCGATTGCGACTGACTGTCTATCCACTCGCTCCAACACGCGTGCACACGTGCACGTACACGTGCGTACGCACGTGTGCACGTACCTACACACGTACACATACACCTGCGCATCAGGCTGTTACATTATTTCTCAGCTTGAATTCCACTTTCATGCGGCGGGGAGCCACGTCCGCGCAGAATCGAGCGGATTCGAGGCGCGGCCGCGTGCACGAAGAACGCGTGCAGTGGCGCGCGCGTTCTCGCCGCCGAAACGCAATGCCGTCCGCGGAATTCCGACGCCGAGCGTCGCGCAGTGTTTAACCACTTTAACCCCCTGTTTCGTTTGATTCTCTCTCGATTCTCTCTTTCGGTAAGAATCGGTTCTGCGTCGTGTTGAAACGTCGCGAATAATTTGTTGCGTCGTACCTTACTCTCAAATTTGTTTTATCATCTTCCGTTTAGAGGAAATTCGAATTGTAATCTCTTTTTTCTTTCCTGTGTTTCTCGGAGTTAAAACTGTAATTTGCGTTACAGCGTTGCGAGGCTCGACGTAGTAATATTTGAGAAGGAGGGCAGTCCCAATTTCAATAGTTTTTCGTTTCCCTCGAAGATTAGAATGTTTATCTATGAAAATTTTATATCTCAGATAAGAGTAATAAGAGACATGGAGATATCCACCATCTTCGAAAATATTATTCAACCGATCGATGATTTTTACTTTTGTAAAAGGTGATTACTTGCAGTGAATTGAATTTTGTAGAGGAAGATACACAGGGTGAGTCGCTGAATTATATCTAGAATTTGGTAAAAGATAGAGAATAGACTGTTGCGAATGTGTTGTAGACTGTCGTTCAAAAAATTTTGTATACCTCGTTTTTAAATCGAGATACACGTTATTGATGTTTAATATTGGTATTTATAAAACTTTATTTATATACTTTGTATTTGGTTTAATTAATTTTGTTGCACGTTTTTTGGCTATATTATATAACGATAGACACATTTAAAAATAAACACATGATCAATATGACATAAAATAAAATAATTTCTTACTCGGTTTGATATTTCCTTATGTTTGATAGTTCATTTCTATACTACGCAATATACTACGTATTAAAACATTTTGGGTTATTACTGATATTATTCATTTCCTGCACTCAATGTACTAAAATTCTTTAAATTAGTAATATCACAATCTTGCAATTGACATGAGAAAATTACGAGTAACAAGGATGACGAAGATTCAAACACAATAATTCAATCACAAAATTATCGTTGCACTTCTATAAAGAATATACGCATCAATACGCAGTTCGTTTTCAACTCCAACTAAAAGAAAGATACGATTTGTCACAATTGTGTGAATCACCCTGTGTAACGCCATGTATCTGAAAATCGTCCGTGGATCATTACGAGCACGATTTTACACGGTAGCTGGAATTGAACTCGAGTTGAACTCTGCGCGTGGTATTTATCTACACAGTGTTTCGTAACGTTTTCGCGGTCAGATAGCCGTTTGACAGATTGTCCGCACGCCTGCCGCGAGAAATTCGATACGTGGACGCGCGTTCCAACCCTCGCGCTTCTACGCTGGCTCGATCATCAGCTGAATATTCCGTTGCGTGATGCAGCGTAAGCTCGAACCGCGAGGAATTCCCTTATTACAAATGGCACAGACCGAGAATTTCATTTAACTCGGTATTCAACGGAAAGTCGAGAATTGAGCTACGTGCAACGTGCAACATGACGATTTCTGCATCGGATGATGGATCACCGTATAACCTGCCGATGATTTGAACTTTTTGATATTTTTCGTCGTCATCTTCAATTTCGAGAAATAATTGATCCTCTGTACGATCGTACTCAGTTTTCGCAAATTAATTTTCATAATTTATTGAACCAACACCGATAGTACAACATTAGGTCAAATAAAGTTTATTATTTTCTCAATTTTTGTTTGACTTTGTATAAAAGTTATATTTATCATGGTGCTTCGATTTTTTTAAGTTTTGAACCCTGTATCACATTAGTTTGATGTTTTCCTCTTTTAATTTTCGAAACACAATCTTCGCTCTTGTCTTGGCAGTAGCACAATATCACAGTGGAGAGTGTATTGAACCGAATCAATAATTATAGGTTTCGCGTAAATATTTTCATTGTCGTTAATATCAAAATGTATGTATAAATCTAAACAATTTCTCGAAGTTAGGAATGTTTTTTAATTTCCTCCAACAAGTTGCTTTTTGCGTTGTAAGAGATTGTTTTATCGATATCGTACATTAGTATATTTCACAGAACGATCAATTAGACACAATTAGACGCAAAGTATGCTATTTTCTGAAGAAATCATTATATTTTAATGCTTATAATTGAGTTTGCAAACACAAGTAAAAAGCTTGTAAAATTAACTCAGAATATTCACTTTTGTTGTTCGTGTAGAGTTATTCAGAATTGATGATAACTTTTAAAACAGGAAGCATAAAAATGTTGGATCTTGAATTTTTGAAAAGAATGGCAGAAATGAAGTTCATCTTGAATATTTTGAAAGCGTGTACAATATGTCATCCATAAATATCAGTAAATTGAACTTGTTAAATTTATTTATCTGATAAATATATAACAGCCTTACGCACCGCACAATTAAATGATATTTCTTGTAGGCAATTTAAAATTAAAATAAATTATTAAAACTTTGGTGAATTACTTAAAATTGTTCAGTTATGCTAAATATTTATCTGCCTGGGTATTAATGGCAACGAGGAATGATTTATGCAAAATTTATAGTTATTGATTCACTTATACCCCTCATTCTACAATTATAGCATTTAGTATCGTTGCATGTGGAGGGTGTCGAAATAAATCTTGACAGAGGTCCCTGAAAGGTTGAAGAAATTTGTTGCAGAAAATAAAAGTTTGATAGCTATTTGATATTTAACGAATGTTGATCGTTTGTAAATATTGTGGAGTATAAGACATGTAATAAGTGACGCGGAATGGCAAGTGTGAAGAATTTCTTTATTCCATATCAATTTCGGTATTTGAGAAGAACAGTTGATTGTTAGAAGAATTTTTCATCATGTTAAATGAACGATAAACTATATTTGAGGAATTCACTTGGTGAAAATATTTTATATTTGACAAAAGAAAAAAAGGGGGGAGGGAAACTGATCTTTGAAAAGACTATTCAGTGTAAAACGCACAACGAGTTATGTTCGTGAAATTTCCTTGTTGCAAGGAAATTTTTGATATCAAACAAAAAACGAGACTCGATCGTGAAAGAACTGTTTTTAATTCGGAACGAACAATATGTTATATTCTTCTCGTTGGAAACTTTTGCTATTTAACGAAGATGATGCGTTGATTGTTGGAACAAGAGCTCGAAAAAATAATATCAACTGATAATAATAGCATTAAGGCTCGTAAGATCGAAGACTCTTACTCGAAGAAAATTTTTGTTATTGATTGTTGAAAAGAATCGATCAATTGAAAATACTACGACAACATCAAACAAGAAAAGTTCGTCGTTTGAAAATCAGTGTCCAGTATCGAAGAAAGAATAAATTATTTAAGTTTTGATATTCAACGTCGAAAAAAATCGTTCAACGTAAAAAGAACGACAGGTCAGGTTTGAGATATTTTAAAGCAATTAAAAGTACCACGGAATAAGAACTCGATTTTGGAGGAAAATCATGGATTTGGTACCGAAAAAAAGATAAATTACGCGCGTGAGACTCTCGCTCGAAGGAGATTCTTGATATTCGACGTGAAAACGAAAAGAATTGTTCGACACGAAAAAAAAAAACGATATAAAAATCAGGTTCGAGGAATTTTTCAATCAAAAGTGAATTTAACATTGAACGAGAAAAATCGATTCAACGATATGAACGATGAATTACGAGAAATTCGACTAAACGAACATTAACCGTCTAGAGAGATATTGTTTTCTTCTAGTGTTCCAAGAAACGGCAAGACGCGCGTTTCTCGCGTCGTAAACAGCTTAGTGACATTCGCAAGTGCTTAGTCCGAGGAACGATTCAGTCTCACGGTTCAATGCCGACGGGAGTGTTTCACTCTGGCAATAAAACCGCGCAGCAAGGTTCTGCACGATGACTGCTCAACTCGACAATAACCGAAGCCCCGAAACCTCGCAGCGTATGATTCCTATCGAAGTGAACCGGACCGTCGTTGAGATTGCTCTGCGGGAGAGCAGAGAATTCGCTTGAAACTCGTCACGATAGAAGGCCACAGAAGAGAAAAGAAACAGTCAATTATCGAGTAGGGAGTTTCGCTCTGCTCGCTCTACGAAAATACGCAAGTACAGTTCATCAAGTGCATTATAAAGTGAAAGAGAAGCAATAAAGAAGATACAACCTCACACGTATAGTATATTCTACAATTTATTCGGCGAGGAAGATATTAAAAGAAAATTCTCGGAGAAAGAAACTAGAAGGCTCGTAGGAAATGTCCGATTGATTTGTATTCAATTCGAGGAAGGAGAGCTAAAGGTATTCTCACGAATTTTGCATCTCGTCGTGTCGTTCGTACAGCAACGAGGAGACAGAAATTGGAGAGAGAGGGAGAGTCTGATTTGTCTGAAAGTCGCCTGAATGCTCTAAATGAGCGATGACGACGAAAGGGTGACTGACAGTGACCAGGAGTGGTCCCGTAAAGATCAGTGGGAGGACGATAGCGAGAGGGATACCGAGGGCGAGGAGGCTGCTGATTCTTGTGAACTGGCGCCCCACAGTGCGATGAGCGTGGGGGCTGGCAGGGTCGACTCCCCCAGCCCCCAGGACATCAGGCTCCTCCACGATCTCGTCGAGGACCTAGCCAAGGAGCAGGAGGAGAAGATCAGGCCGCGTGCTGAACAGGTGAGCCATTTCCTCCATCCTGAGAATCTCCTACTGAGAATTTCCCATCGGTAATTATTACTATAAAAATCAATCAAATTTGAATTTAAATTGAAGAATAATTTTCGGAGGAGCGTTGCGAGAATGTAGTTTCGATTACTGGAATTTTATCCTTATACCTAAATAGTCAAATCGTGCTTGTTGATTTTATCGACAGAATTTTATTATTGTTAT
Organism: Melipona beecheii; assembly: GCA_032399605.1. Taxonomy (NCBI): domain Eukaryota; kingdom Metazoa; phylum Arthropoda; class Insecta; order Hymenoptera; family Apidae; genus Melipona; species Melipona beecheii. The sequence continues at coordinate 1,205,749 of JAUCMO010000309.1, read as the reverse complement.
TAAATAGCAATTTCAGAGTCTATGAATTTCCTATTAGCGATTAAATGAATTAATTAACGAATAATATTGGTGACGGTGGAGTGTCGTGAGGGTATAGTTCTTTACGATTCTTCTCGGATTTTAAACAGAAAACAGGAAGAAACAAACTTGTTGAATAAGTAATTATTATTAAAACATCATTATATCTTGTGAATTAAGATTAGAACACACACACATTTAATATATACGTGTATTTGTATACACTTAACAGATATACATATTTAATATATTTGTTACGTTAGAGCTTCATTCTAAAAATTCTAAAAATTCTAGAATTCGTGAGAATATAAAATTTCGCGAAAGAATCGTGTTCCTTGCTATAATCACGAAACTACTATTGCTTTGGCGTACTGCAATTATCGTCTTTAAATATTCCTCGACGAACCTTCGCAAGTTCTAAATCATACCGGCTCATGGACAATACTTTCGTAACTCGATAAATAGAGGTTACAACGTACATTGGAGCCAGGTACACGTTTAATATATATCGCAGAAATTCCGCTGCAATCAATTTCGTGTCAAACGCTCGAGAAGAGGCTCGTTAATTCCGCGCCTGAATATTCACCCCTGAAAGTGACGCGAAAGGACTCGTCGAGAGTTTCTCCCCCTTGCTTTCGCGTCGAACGTTCCGTGTCGCCGTAAACAGAAGATCTTTCGAGTCGTGCAAACACTGCGTCTTGTCACGTGCACCGGGCGAAAGATTTACGACGCAACGCGGCGACGACGAGTTCAAGACACTTTTCTCTTTGAAATCTCAACTCCAGATTGCTCCATGCAGAAGTGCGTATTATCAAACAGATTATTCTCTCTCGTTCTCTTATTTATCTAATTTCAATATCGAGAAAGTGTAAAAGTTGCACCGGAGAAATCAAAACGAAAGTGATGGGAGAAGATTCGCAACTCACGTTCTCGTTGGCAGAATGTTTTCTAGCTCAGACACTTCGAGTTATGCATGTTAAAAAACATCGAGATCTCTCGCGTTCGCGAGAGTTTCATTAAAATTTATTTCCTCGTGTATTTTCGACGAGTTTGACTTTCATGTTTCGAACGTTTCTATGTTTTCTGATAACATTCGAGAGCTCGCGATTGATCGGAAACCTTTCTGCCAAGGAGAACGTACAATTATCCGAAAATACAGAAGTTGCAAGATATTCGCTATAAATACGTAACGAGTGAAATTCGCATTCGTGTGACGAGTGATAAAAATGGTGACGTTGAATTTTGAGATGTTTAGTAGACAATTGACTGTTAAAAACTTGTTTCTTCTTTAAAGAAATTTGCAAAATGTTATAATCCCGATATTTTGTATATTATTACAAAAGTTAATGAGATCTCAATGTATAAAAGTACATACACGTGATATATTCATACATTTGACGAGGGTACAAATACTACGTATGGATGTATTCGAGAATTCTTCGAAGGAAAATTGAAAATTTCTTGGCGGTTGTTTATCGTGCAAACAAGTTCTCGCGGTCAAGTTTAGATGTCACTAACGATACTGAAATAGCTTCGAACGTGGCTAGTTCGTCTCGTTCGAGAGAGCCGACAACAGATTTTCTTATTCGTTTCACGACGTTCCTACAAAGATATCTAGAGATTTTTGCGTCGAAGTACTCCCTCAAGAGCCTTAACACGAATTCTCCTCACCTTTATAGCTCGCTTTATCCGCTCGTGTTTAATAAACCAACGGTAATACGTTGTACGGGACATCCACGGATTTGAAATCTTCCAGGAAAAGAAAAGCTTTAGTTTCAGACTTTAATAGACGCTTACGTGACACTATCAGATTGACGAAAATGACCAATTTGTAATTTTGGAAATCATGGAAATTTTCTAGATTTATTATATTTACTATCTTCGGAGATAGAGAAAAGTTTTTGTGTCTTTCGTTGCATTAAAGGATGAAATTTTTAACGAGACGTTAAAGCAAAAAAATGGAAAAGCTTTACAACTTATAATACAATAGAGTAAATCTCTTATTTAATTATACTGCTTTAGATCTATGAAATTTCTCAACAAAAATTATAAATTGGTCATTCTAATCACTTTGGTAGTTCCAATTGTGAAAAATTTTGTCCTGTTCCACGCAATTTTAATTAATTTTCCTGATGAAAGTTTCTGAAAATCGTTCATGTTGGAGGAATTATCGACTGAAAGCTTCCTATCACCGAATACTTTGGTGGCCGAAATATTGTTTTCCGTATTTCACGTACACTACTCTTTACAACTATTAAAACAGTTTTTAGTTTTTTCATTAATTTGAAATTGATTATGACATGTACGTGTTAATACGCATACACGTGTAATTTCAAATATTTAAAAAAAAGAAACAAGGATGTTGGGACACTTTTAGCACATTTCAGGACATCTTAGACACTGTAACTAGACAGTAAATATTTTAATCTAGTTATTAATTACAGGTTTAGGTTAGGTTAGATTAGGCAAAAAAAATGGCGATGTTTCTTATATTTGTTTATTGAAAAATGCAAACGAATCGGAATAAAAGGTCACTTCTCGATTTATTTATTTGCGTGTTTACTCAAACAAACACTACGAATATTTGAAAAATGGTTTTAATCAACAAATGAATTAAGATCCATCAAATGCCCAAAACGTTTTTACTCCTGTGACTGGCTGTATCAGTAAACAGCTTGAAACATTTCGTATAAAATTTCTCCTATACGATGATACGTGTTCCGATATTTTCGTGATCCATTGTATAGCAATGCAATGCATAGAAATCCCCCATACAATAAGTATTCGAATGCTTTCACCAACGTATTCTACGAACGTAATTGTCGAACGACGGCGAACAGGAAAGGGGAATAGAAATAATAATAATAATAATAATTCGCACGTTTCCGTTGAACCTGAATTGGGTTAACGTTTATCGATGTCTCTGGTCGCAAGGTCAGCTGGTCGACCCAGATCGCATGATTTATGCATTTCGACGACGCGACGTCGACGCGAGGCATTGATAGAGTGAGCGCCAACTTAATTTAATTGGTACCGCATAATTTGCAATGGAAATACACGACCGACTGCACTCAACCGAGCCCGCGTCGCGCAAAGTCTCGCGGGAAAAGGAAAACGCGATGTCGTTGCTCCATTTTGAATGCTTTCGTTCAAGGGATGGAGACGTCGTTACTCTTTCAAGGTTTCGCGGAAATCTTGTCGAGTTGATGCCGGTCGATGCTTGCCTCCTTTTTTCCTCATTTTCTTCTTTCTTCTTTGGAGAATTCTTTTCAAAAATATCGAAAGATCGTTGAACGAAGAAACTTTCTATTGTACAATGAAACGACAGAACGTTTTATTCGTCGCGAATAGGGTTTCAAAAGGTAGTATTTCATTCGAAGGAAATGCAAATTTAAAATTTGTTTCAATTTCTTAGAATTATTTTAAATAATGTTCCCTGACGTCTCGTTGTGTGTCATCAGCTTGTCATTTAATGTGTTAAGATTATTGCAATCAAAATAAATCTCTGAATTTGAACGCCATTATTATGAATTTTAATGGCTCACACTATTTATTCACGGGTGAAATATTTTATTTTACGCTTCAGATTATTGAAATGAAAATATCTTGCCTTTCGAATATTTTACTGTTTAGATAATAATATGATATAACAACTATAAAATACTATGTTTTATAAAAACCTAATACAACACCTAATATTTTAAATAACACGTTTGAAAAATTTCTTTCCTTTAAGAAGAGAAAGAAAGGAAAGGAGCAGAAAAATTCTCGACGGAGAAATTGTTCGTCGAAACGAAGCGTTTTGAAATTCTTTCGTGTTTGTACGAGATAAAGCTATCCGTCAGATGGAATGACGAGAGAAAAAATCCTCGCCTGGCACTCGAGTATTCTCGGCGGACGGACGAGTGGAAACAAAATTTCACAACGAGATATGAAATATCTCGGCGCGATCGAGCCATTCGCCTTGCTAATTGAAAGGAAAATTTAATTAAGCTAGCGAATTTCCATTCGGCTAATCGCTCGAGAGAGCGGGCAGCCATTTACGGGACGTTTTAATCCCCGGGAAAGTGGTGCGAGGTTCGCGCAATTATTCTCTCTATCGCGCGGTCTACAATCCAATTAATCACCTGGTACTGGGAAACGGAAAATAAATAATCGCTCGGTCGATCAGAATTTCGTCGAAGATGGTCGTAAGCAAGATAGAATTCAGAATTAGCAAGATAGCTTTTATTACGTTGGAGTAACGAATTAAATCTGTCGATTTAATCACGTTAGATTCGATTCATTATGAACTAAGTGATTATTTGCCGGAATAACGGAAATATTTTAATTCCTGAAAATTTCGTAATATTAACCCTTTGAGTGTTTTGTTTCGTACAGAGTATTGTACGGATAATCTTACAATTATCAATGAAATAACCGGTTTGAGGTTAACGTGTATTACAATGTGTGATACAATTATTTATATATACATATATTTACATTATTTGTACGTCATTATTTTATTATCATGGTACGTAATGTAATGATTTGTACATATAGTATACAATATACAGTACAAAATTACAATATGTAATTTTTTACTTTTCTGGCAAGATTATAGAAACATAACTTATGAAAATGAAATTAAAAGGGGATTGTTGTACAAAGTTCGTTTGTAAACTCCATTTTCTTTTGTTATCGTTTTGTTATTTTAAATCGTATCAACATCGCAGGTTATTATTTTGAATACAATTACTTGGTGTTGGATTTAAATAGAGTTTCTGATTTGTTCACCATTGACAAACTGAATTGTTACTAAGTGTTACACGTGGCTTGAACATGTCTCTACTTGCAAAATATTTCTTAGTGCGTGAGGATCGTCGAAAACTCTTAAATCGACGCTTCAAAATGATACAAAACTGTCAAATGAGGAGCATTGTGTTTCAAAACGAGACCAATTAGTACACAAAGTTACAACAGTGTAAAGTGTCGATAGTTTTTCATCGTTGTTGGTTCAGGTTGTGCTCTTCTTTGAAGTAGAAAGAAGAAGGTAAAATTTTGCAAATATTGTTCGTAAAAACGAGAAGCAAAGTGTGCACGGCTATAAAGTATGCGCGGCACAGGAAGGAGAAAATAATCAGATGGTGGAAGTTAAATAAAAGTCGAGTATCAGAAGGAGAAGGATGTTGGCTCGATAAAGAAGCGGAAAGCGGAGGCGTGAGTTGGCACGTAAATTCGACGCTGCATTCGGGATACGCGCCGATTGTACGAAAGTCGAACGATCGTCGTGAATAATAGGGGCAATATTCAGTCATTAATTGAAGAACCTCGAAACTAGAACTCGCAGAATTTATGGCAAAGAGAGAAAGAGAGAAAAAGAGAGAAAAAACTCGCAAGTTTAATATTAATATTATATTATTCACATATGTATTAATATTTTCTTCGTTAATAGTACGATCAATCAATATTAATACGGAATAGTAATTATTTCACTTGGGACAGATTTAATCCTAATAATCTATGTTATTCTTTGTACTATGATATTTTATTACAATCGATTAATATTAATATTAATATTAAGAGAAAATATTTAAACTAATATTAGTAATAATATCAATACATTATCACTGAAAGTGATTTTAGCGGGGGTTTAATCCAGAAAATCGGGCAACGCTAATGCAACGAAAATTAGCGATTGGTTGATTTGGATCACGTGATTCGTGAGGGGTAGACCTCGAGTAGGAGTGGCGTTGTCTGGTACTGAGCGATCGCGCCTGTAATTTGTTTTCTATCGATTCAAATGTTTGCGTATCAATAAAATTTTATGGTAAAATAGTCGTCTTCATTTCCTAGTCGGAACAGTTGCTTCTGGGCCTTTCGGTGAGGCGAATCGTAGTGGGGTACAAGTCGTGCAATTTTTATTTTTCGTTCATACAACACTTAATTAATCTATTTATTCGTTATACTATAATATATCACGCTACGAATTAAAAAAAGGAAGAGATTTTGAAAATTGTCTGATATTTCGTTTAATAGATCAATATTAACACAGAGTAGTAAGTATTTAAATTGGGACGAGTTACGAATCCTTTGATAAACTATCACAGAACTTCAGTACATAAACTTCAATGTGATTTAACAATAAGTCATAATGCAAATAGATTAATTTGTTCTAATTTCACTGCCAATCGACGTCAGAGTGTGTAAAGCGAAATGGAAAATAAAATTCAACAATAAATTGAATAATCCGAGAGAGATTCAAACAATCGCGATGGAATAAATAGAATAATCCTCGAATCTTTCGATGAACAATCGAACGATCAACCAAGAATTTCATTCATGAAGAATCTAAGAAGGATCTAGAGAAAACGGAAGCTTGAAAGCACAAAACGTCGCAGAAGCTGCACAGCCTAAAGCAACGTCTTGAATCAACACGCATACACACACACACACACACACACACACACACATCGTCGGCGTATTTTTTCAAGCAAGACAAAAGTCCTCGTCCAATAAAAGCTGCACGAATCTCAAACTGCGACGATACGAGGTTTCAAAATGCATATCGCTGTGATCTCTCTGGGAGAAGGGAAAAAACAGTGATGGGAAGGAAGGAGGAGAGAAAGAGAGAGAGAAAGAAAGAAAGGGAAGAAATCTAGGCCAGGCACGGCACGAATGAAAACCCCCGGTCGAAGGAAAAGCCATCCCTTAAGGGGAGAAAAGAAAAGAGAGAGAAAACCGGGCGGAAACACTGCAGAATCCGCAATCGAGTAGCAACGTGTGCGTCTGACGAGAAGCTCGATCCTCTCGCATCAACCAGATTAAAAAGAACAGGTGCCTCGAAAAGGGTATAGTGAAGAGCGTAGCCGAATCAGTGACATAAATCATAAACCATTTTTGCCATTAATATCGAAACATACGAAAGATGTACATTGCAGGAGTGATTTACGCAATTGATACGAGTTTAAATAATTTTCTCGGAATTTCAAATTCGCAATGTGAATTTATTTTATTTTTTTATTTTTTTCATAGTCACGAAAGTATTCGAACATTCACGAATGTATCTGTGTCGTAGAAAATATTTTGAAATTTTATTAACATTGCGATGTATAAAACACGACTTGCAATTACATTGGTCAAGTTGGAAATAAATCTAGAAATATACCATGCGTGCAAATTACAAAAATGTTTAAACAGCCGCAATTCGTTGTATTGGTAAGCCAAAATGTACAGCGGAAACATCTTTTACATTTCTTAAACATACAAGATGGTTGTTGTATGTTGTATATTGAATTTTTACTAAATAGATATCTCGTAATTTCCGTGTACATTTTCAGATTGGTTTTAAATTTTACCGACGTAATCATACAGTGTTAATAAAACTTCACAGTATTTTATGTAATACAGAAATGTTCTTCTGTACGTATGATATGTTCACACAACTATTCGAATACTTTCGTGAGCGAGATGTTTTTGAAAAACAGTTTATCTGTCATTACGTTTGATTAATTAGAATAATTAATGTGACTATTAATTTACAATGAAGAGGATAGCTGAACGTTAACATTAAAACATATATGAATATGAAATATTTTATATTAATCTGAACACATTTAACCCTCTGTGATCAGAATTTCATTTATTATTACAACTGGCAAACATTAATATGTAAAAATATAGGAACTAATAATTATTATAAATAAATCTGATCTGGTATTTTTGCAACACGATAAGCAATCGGAAGAAAATTTCCAAAGTATGAATACATGTACTTCTCAAGGTAAACCATATCTCAGAAAATTGACAGTAATAAGTGAACTGTGAATGCTTATACTTTTTAAAATTTTTGTGAACGTAATTAAAGAAACAGAATCTAAATGCAAATTGGTTATAATAATCTATATACTTCTATGCACTCCTGCAGCTTTCAGTTTCCCATAAATGCGCACAAATTCGCAGTCTAGTAATAAGAAAGGATTTACACAAAACTTTCAGTTATGCTCTTCATTGCGTCTGCTGGTTTACGACTTTGAAACTCGAGCATCGAGGTTACCATTTTCCCGTAAAAATATCGAGGTTTATCTGCTTGATAAAAGATCGCGCCGATGTCGTAACTCTGAAATAACTGAACACGTTCAGGAAGTGAAAAACGAAAAAAGAAGAAAAGAAAAAAATAAGAGGAAGAGCCTGCCAACTGTGTTACAACCTCGAGACGTTGCAGAGCAAATGTAGGCCAAGAGCGAGGTCGAAAAGTGGGAAAGGACAACGCAGTAAAGCGAAACATTAAAAGAAGGGAAAAGATGAACTTCCAAGATAGGGCTCCAAGGTGTTTACGCTCGTCGATCCCTGATCATTTGCGAGTCTCTTCTCCCGAGGAAGCTATCGAAGAGAACCGTCAACAAGGGTGATTCTAACTAAGAAAAAAATAGCCTGAATGGTCGTATCAAAGGCTGATCGCCGAGGAAGACCGAGCGAGAAGAATGTAGGCCAGAGAGAGGAAGAGTGGAAAAGTGGGCGCGAGGCAAGTGTCTCTCGTCGCAAGGGAGCAAACTGATAGTAAAAAAGTAAAATAGAAAGAAGCAATTACGTAATATTGGCCCCGTTTCTCGTCAATGTCCAATCATTCGTTGCTTTCTTCGGAGAAACTTCGGAGAAAGGAAGCAAAGTGAAGAGTTCCTTATTGTATTAATAAATCACTGAGAAGAGGAAGAAGAATTTGAAAGAATATAATAAGGCTAGACAGTCGAAAAATGGGTATAAAGTGAAGTTGATCACTGAAGAAAAGAACACTAGAGAGATTTTTTTCGCTCCAAAACTGAGCGAATATCTGTCACAAAAAAGAGCAGATCAATAGTAAAAAAATATCTCGTCAAATACCTAATCTCTCGTTGCTTTTTAAGATAATAATAACATGCAGTAAAAGGCGAGAATTATAAAACATTTCTTCTCTCTCTCACATTGCTTAATTAACGCTGACCTTTTAAAAAACTAGCGAAGAAAGAAAACAAAGAGCGGAAAATATTCTCAACGAAATAAAATGTCGTATCGAACGGACGAGTACCGAAGAGGGATAAGCGAAACGAAAATAAGCCAAACAATTGAGAAGTGGAGCAAAACAAGTGTCTCTCATAAAAAGAGTAAGCCAATTGTAAGAGGTAATTGTGAAACGTCGTCTGTATCTCCGATCAATGCCTAATCACTCGTTCCACCGTCAAACAGCGATTCTATGAAATAAAAGTAACAATATATGATTACGAAACTTTGCTCTTGACATTCGTTTGCTTCTTGCCAAGTGTTGTCTCCATTCCTGATCAATATCCGGTCACTCGTTTCTCGCTAAAACAATAATAGTATAAATTTAAAAAAAAAAATGCAATAGCGAAACATTCTCAGTGTCCAATCGCTCGTTCTTCCTTAAAGTACAAACTAAAGAAGAAAAGAAGAATTACAAATTCCAATTCTGTCGTCAGTGCCCGTGCACTGCCGGTTCCTTCCTAAAGAAGGACTATCGAGGACCATCAACTAGGAAGAGTCGTTAAAGTAGCTGCGCCTGTCAAAGCCCTGTCAAAGCTTTCCCACCCTGAATCACCATATCAAAGGCTGATCACCATTGAAGGAAGAGAAGAAAAAAGACGGAGGGAAAGAGGGAGCGGAAAAAAAAGAAGAAAAGAATGTAGGCCAGAGTTGGAGTATTCGTTCGAAGGAAACCTGGCCTGGAGCGTGTGCACGAAAAACGAAGCGACGCGGGGAAGTAGAGCCCCGCGAGAGAGAGACGAGGCGCGCGACTGCACAATGTGCAGCGGAATGGCAGGCGTACGCGGCGCGGCGTATGCGGCCGGCCGCGCAGAATCGCTGTGGTTCGGCGGCGCACAGGCGCATAACGCGGCGGAATACGCTCGCGGCACTGCCGCGAATCAATAAGCGTAAGCACAGGTGGGTCGTCGTCGGTGGCTCGGCGGCGGTGGTGGCACGGCGCGCATCAGAAAAAGACGCTGACGACACGACACGGTCTCACCTCTCCGGGACAGGAGAGAGCGGCGCACCATCAGACACACGGCAGGGGGCAGACGAGAACGAGAACGAGAACGAGAACGGGAAGGAGAAGGAGAACGCGGCGAGGACGAAAGAAGGAACGAACGAAAGAAAAAGAGAGAGAGAGAGAGAGAGAGAGAGAGAGAGAGAGAGAGAGAGAGGAAAGAATTAAAGAAAAAAAGAGCGAAAGAGAGGGGAAAAGTTTTGCGACAAAAGTTCAAAGAGACGAGAGACCTCGAGAGGTATCAGACTCGCGCGATCTGTGCGTGTGTGCGCGAAACGCAGTGGTGGAACGAGTTTCGATCGAGCTGGACACTCTGGTCTGGTGGAGTGTGCTGTTGGGTGACGCGTGTGCTGACAGACAGCCGGAATGTCGGCCAGAAAGGGTGTCGGAACGACCGGGAGCCGTGGACGCGCCCGTTGCAGCGCGTCCTCCAACCTCCCTTAACCCGGTTCGGTTCCCGGCCCCCCGTCGTTCGCTTGGAACAGTCGACGACGCGAATCGCAACCTGTCCTCGGCAACATGAGATACCCTGCTGCGTGCAGCTGCGCCCGAGATCATCTCGACGTTCGTTGAAAGCGTCCGCGTTCGTCGCTGATTGAATCTCGCGAAAGGGGAAAAAGAGAAAAAAAAAACAAAGGGAGAAGTGGAATGATACGTAGAAAGGAGAAAGAGACTCGCTTCGTCCGTGTCACCGGGCTGTGAAAAAACACGACCGAGACACGCGTCGCTGCTGGTCGACTGTGTGACGGTGTTGTGGTTATCGGTGATGTCCACGATCCGCTCGGTCCTGTCGGTGACACGATACCGCGTTTCCACGAACATGGACTCGCTCGTAGCCAACGTTCCCGCGTCGTCCGTCCAGTCAGGCAGTCGACAGCAGCAGAGCAACGCGCGTGATTAGCGTGGAGCCCTGGCCTTGTCCGAGCAACTAGTCAATTCGGGGGAGTTGACGACCAACGGAAGAGACGCGTCGCGAAACCTCGTGGTTCGGTCGGTGTGCGAGAACGGAAGAGAGTGGCGACAGGGAGAGAGAATGCGAGTGCCGCGGGATGGTGACGGGATGCGCGAACGAGGCAAGTTAATCGTGGCAACGGTGTTGCATCGCGCGATTATCGGTGCTTGTTCGAGAGTGTTGTGAGATCCTATACCTGGATGACATCCAAGAGAATCTTGGAGAACGAGAATCGACGAGTGTGAATTGCGATCAGTGATCTCCGCTACGACGGGGGAACGACGAACATTTTCGATCGCTGGTTGACAAGTTGGTGGGGTTGAAGGGGGACGAGGGGGCTTCGACGAAAGGTAGATCGATCGTCGTCGTCGCTGTTTCCGCGATGTTCGCGATAACTTTGGACTAGGGAGCACGTCGGAACGATCGAGGAGAAGGGAAACAAGGATTGACCGACTGACCGGACTCTTTTTTCCCTCTGTTTCGCGAGAGATCGTTCGACACACGGTGCGCCAACGTGGTGTGGCGTCAGCCTCCCGTCAACGATGGAATCTCGCTTCTCCGTGAACGATTCCTCAGTATTAGCTTGTGCCAAATCCATCGGAGGCTCGTACGCCCGCAGCGGACCCGTGTTTCGCGTGTCTCCACGCTCGCGTGGACTTTGAAAGCCGAGCGCGAACAACAGCTGCGTCGCGTTTACGGGATCCACTCGATCGGCGGGAGTCTGCGTGCCCGAGTGTCGTTTGTTCGACGAACAGGCGGCTTCCTGGTGAAAGCCTGTTGTGTGGTGACGAGAAAAGGGACGAGAAACGGACGAGAACGAGGGAACAGTTCGGAGGCAGCAAGGGAAGAGAGAGAGAGAGAGAGAGAGAAGCTTCGTTGTTTTTGCACAGTCTTTTTCTTCTTTTTACGGTATCGTCCTTGCGCACTGCGCAATATTTCCCTGAAAGGCGAGAGCGAGCTGAAAACGGGGAGAAGTGGGGAGAAGGACGGAGATAGAGATAGAGAGAGAGAGAGAGAGAAAGGTTGAGCCGGAGAGAAAGAGAGAGAGAGAGAATAAGAAAGAAATTAATTAGAAAAAAAAGTATATTAAAAGAGACACACAAAAAGAGAAAAAAAAAAAAAAAAAATCGCGATCGAGACTGACACTTGAGAAAGTCACTTTTTCCCAACTGAGACTGTCGTCGTGTTCCATCCATTATGTATTACTAATTGCTAATTATTAATTACCGCTGAAGCCACAGTATCGACTCTCCGAGTTCGAAGATCGACGAAAGGGAGGAAAGGGAGCTTACAAAGCACACAAGCGGCGGCGATTAAAAGATTAAATTTAAGCCAACGACCCTTTTACATTTTATATACCGACGTTTTAAGAAAAATAAAAAAAAAAAAAAAAAAAAAAAAAAAAAAAAAAAATACGAAAAAAGAAAAGAAAAGAAGAAACGAACGAAAGAAAGAGAAACAACGTCTCGTCCACCTGTTCAATGATCAGCGAGACCCCGAGACGACAATGCCAGATACCGATAACGATTTTTATCAGTCGATCGTAAACTTGTACATCGGTGAAACGAGTGGGCCATTGTAAGTAATACGAAACGATTAGAATATTACATCGGCAAATCAGCGTGCTTCTTCGTTGATCGTTTGCGACCGTGCGAGCCGATATACATATACATACATATTATACATATATAGTAAACATAAAGAGAAGAGGAAGTCGAAAGTTTCACCGTGTGAAACGCGCACACTTTCGGTTGATACGCACGACATTAACGCGCACCGAATCTGAAGCACAAAGAGGTAGAAGATCGAAGAAATCTACGTGTTTGTCGATCGAACGTGACTCCTCTATTAAATTATCGCGTATCGCGGAGATACGCGGACACACGTGTATCGATTCGAAGGAGGAGAAGGATTCGATCAAAGTAAAAACACACAGCCAAGCACAAGCATTCAAACAGCTGAAAAAAAGGGAAAAATCGTGTATGTGTGTACGTGTGTGTGTGTGTGTGTGTGTGTGTGTACCCAACTGTCTTTCAAAACGTCGAAGTATTAGCCTATACATTACGCACCTTTTGTATTTGCTCTCGTGGCGAGGTTGCCACAAAGAGATCCGTGATCCGTTATACGATCAACGAACGACGATAGATAAAATCCAGAGAGAGAGAGAGAAAGGGAGAGAGAGAGAAAGATTGAGTGTATGTGTGTGTGTGTGTGTGTGAGAGAGAGAGAGAAAGAGTGTGTGTGCGTGTCTGTGAGAAAACGTGCAAAGAAAAACAAAGAAGAGAGCAAACAAATTGATCAGCTGATAACGAAGGAGCCAAAGGAGCCGCAAGTGAAATTGAAATAGGTCACCGTACACTCCGCCAAAATTCAGCTGTTCAAGGAAAAATTGTCGAAGTCCCAGCCTCCGGGATTGTCCTCGAGGGAAGAGCAGATAGCACTGAGATCGGTGAAAGGTCAATTGGAAACGGCTGGCCGGCCAACCAATCGTCTACCGCCGCCGGTGGTGATAAGGAGGAAGCAGATACCGCTGAGGCCCGTGCCAGCCAAACAGCAGGACTCGAGCGTCGCGGAGTCCAGCGTCTCGGACGAGGGAGGTGCTCGTTCCGTCAGGGAGGAGTCGAACGCCCTCGGCGACGCTAGAAATTCGTCCGAGTGTTCGCCACGGGCCGCGAAACGGTCTACGGACGAGCACCGAGCGTCGTCGTGGGCGCTGTCGGAGAGCAGCTGCGAGAAGGCTCGCGCCGGCCAGGAAGCCAGAGCACGCAAGTGGGGCTTCCTAGCAAAGTCAACGTCCACCAACGGCACAGCGAGGGTATTCACGGAAGCTGGAACGACTTCGACCAGTTCCTCGTCGTACGAGCGTGACCTGCAAGCGATATCGCGTCGGCCAGCGGAGAACGTCTCGTTCGAGCTAGCTAGAAGGGAGGCCGGTAGAAGTTTCGCCGGTAGGATCAGCGACAGTACGTCGTCGGACTTTCAAGAGGAGAGCGAGTTGTCGTCGGAAGAGAGGGACGCATTGATAGAGGGTGTCAGGACCCCGTTGACCGTCTGTCGAAACCGATTGACAAAGTTCGGCGCAAGGAGGAGAATAGTAGCCGCTGCCTCCTCGTCGACGAGGAGGGACCATTTGGTGGCCGGCGATCGTCTGTTGGGTCTGCGAGAGAACACCTCGTCCAGCTCGTCGACGGTGAAATCACCGGCGGAGGACATCCACGTGAGCGACGAGATCCCGGTGGAGAAGGACAGCCTCGCGGTCGATCTCTCGTCGGGGAAGCCTGCCTCCGCGCCGACCACACTGTCCCTCGGCAGGAAGATCACGTCGTGGACGAAGGAGGGCAAGGATCTTCTGGTGAAGTCGGTATCCTCGGCAAACACGCTCGCACCGGCGACGATGACGTGCATCAAGTCCCCTCGAGCGATGTCGGAGCATCTCCTGGGGCAGCTGGAGGTGCCGGTGACACCCGCGGTGCTCGGCGCGCTGCGCGTCAAAGGTGGATCGCTGAAGGAGGGGGAGAGAAGCGAAAGGGTGACCGATGTGCCGCGACAGAGATGGAGCAGCGTCAGGGTCAAGGGTGGTAGCACGAAGAGTCTCTTGCTGGAGAACGGAGGGCCGCAAACCAAGCCGCTGAAGGGTGCTCTCACGGCAGAGGTATTCTTAGTAGTTGATTAAGATGTTTACCGCATTAATTAACGCCCCCTCCTCACTTTTCTCTTTGCCTTTGTTTAAATAGCCCGTGCATCAATAGAGAGCACGCGATCGATGAGAAGAACTGTTTGTAACGCGCGCTGTTTGCCCTTCGTCCTCGGGAATTATACGCCCGTCATTCTCGTTCGCCGAGGCTCTCTTCCTCTTTCGCGAAAGAGAATGTTACGAGGAATGTTTGTGTCCTGCTGAAATTTCAGTCGTGTTCGTTGTTTTGACGAATATTTTGGTGGACGAAAGACTGAACTTTATTGCCAATTTGGTAGAAAAATTTATTGAAAATTTCTCTCAACGACTAGATGACACTTCTTTGAACGTATCATTCAATTAAGCGTCGATTGGTGGTATATTGAGAGAAACGTTGGAAATGGTGGATATTTAAATTATAATACTAATAAAATTTTTTTAAATTATCATGGGCCGTAACGTCCATTGAGTGCAATGAACGTTGAAACTATTTCAAATTTTTGGTGGACAAATTTATTAGAAATTGAATACCCAGATGTACACGTGTATTCTGAATGTTATCATTTCAATCAATGAATCTACAAAGTTTGTTTATTTTTTAGCGTGTTTTGATAGCGAGATTAATTAAAAATTTGCGTGTACCAAGATTGAGATAAATATTATATTTAAATATAATATATATATAATATTTTATTTCAAATTATAATAAAATATCATAATTCTGACTATTGAACGATAGGGAAATTCATTGAAAATTGTGTATTTTGAGATTCATGATATTTATCACTGAGACGAATATTATATTTCTAAAATATTGAAATATTCTACTTGTTTAGTGTATGACGAGATAAATACTGAATATAATGGACACGCAGAACGTTTTTGTACCTGGTAGGTAGGTAGATTCAACATCAGTCACTCGGATGAAGTTTCTCACACAGCTTTATTACTGATACAATACAAAAAGTATTCCTTTTGCTCGTCTCTACAGTGAAACAACTACACAAATACTTTTCTTTTATCTCTCACTGATGTAATAGGATATATATATATATACTATACTAGGAGCGATAAATCGTCAGAATGCCGTAGAGAAATTTGAAGATTGAAAAGCAAGATTCAAAACATCAATCACTCGGGCGAGATTTCCTCGTGTAGATTCATCGCTGATCGCAACGCTAAAAACTGTATTACACGGAACGAATGTTCCGTACGAGCGTGTGTTCTCGGATTCGACGCTTGTTTCGAGAGAGACCATCGTCGGGGATTAGCTCTTACGTAAAGTTCTTTCGCTCTAAGAATGCTCTAACCATTCAGCGCGACGGTTTCGTATCAGTGGTTGAAATCCTTTTCAATCCCGCTGATACTTTAAACATACACGTATTATAGTCTTGGAATTTGCTGCGAGACGAGACATTCACCGAGAAATTCTAACGAACCCTGTCTTCAATTTATTCGGATTTGCACACGCGGATGAACAATATGATTGCGTTCTATTCGTATTCCCGCGATGGAAAATATTTTCGCCGTGTACGAAAGATGTTTCCACGAGAATTTCCTCGGCATTTCCAAGTAAGAATTCTTCCTCGCAGTTATATTCTAATTTATTCCATCGTAAATTTTCAAAGTTCATCAATCTATTATGAATTAGCTGCTCGCAACAGGCTCTTTCAGTATTGAAATTCAATATAGTTGGTCAGTTTTGAAAATTTACGATAGAATAAAAAATAGGAAATTAAAAGTTATAATCATTCAATTCAAACTTTATATAGTCATATACTCAAAATTATTCACATCAATCACGTAATCAATCATAAATTTCATCACATTAACGTTCGTGCGATAAAAATCAGAAACTACTTGAAAAATCATTTCTAGGAACTGGAATACAACGTATAAAATGAAATAAAAAAAATTTTTGCATTTAACAGGTAACGAGTTAACAGGTTAACAAATTTTGAACTAATTGGAAGAAAAATCATCTCAAGACAACGTCCAATCGAACGAGACGATAACTTATTTATTTAAATAATTACTTCTCAAATATTTTATTCGAACAATGTCGTAATATCACATTGTAACGCTCCACTATATCTGATCGTAACATGCACGATACTGAAAAAGCTACTTTGACCCGGATAATCTCGGCTGAAGTCTTCGCCGAATTAATTAGGCGTTTCCAGGTTATCGCTTGCAAACTTCACGAACGATTCTTAACCAAAAGTTCAATTCCCCGAAGCCTGTCTACGTTCAACTCGTTTATGCAATCCCCTCAAAGTTGTTTACACTTACACTCACCCTTGTGCAACTTAAAACAACCATTAGGAAAGTTGCACGTTTTCACTTTCCATCGATCGATTATTGCAAAATTTTGAGATTTTCTATCGTAGTATCTCTTTGGAAGAGAGTTGAGAAGTGAAAATGAAACTACGCTCGCAGGTGTCTGATCCACCATTGTCCAAATATTTTAATGTATTCCAATGCATCATTCCAGTATCGCAATGTAGCCATTAACTGAATATCCTAATTCTAATATAATATTCAATGTATCTATATTTTAGTAGTATAATTTGAGAATAGGATATGACAAAATTTCTAATGTTTCTAATATAATTCCAATATATGATAGAATATTCTAATATAATATCTTTCATTACCACTTAATTTTTTTATTTCAGTAAAATATTTGCTTTCAATATCCCTTTTACTAAAAACGAGTTCAAGAGAAAAAGGTTT
The DNA here is from genome assembly GCA_032399605.1 of Melipona beecheii. Classification (NCBI taxonomy): domain Eukaryota; kingdom Metazoa; phylum Arthropoda; class Insecta; order Hymenoptera; family Apidae; genus Melipona; species Melipona beecheii. The sequence goes on along the minus strand of JAUCMO010000309.1, from coordinate 1,188,352 downwards.
AGGTCTCGTAAATAAAACTACGGTAATAAAATAATTTATTTTTCAATAACGTCACCTGTACATAAAAGAAAAGTTTCATCTGAGTAAAATTCGATAATGTCCAACCTTGATACGGATCTACATCACGTTGCCTCGATATTTATAATTACAATCGATTCCAAAAACAAGAGAGAAATCTCTTGCAATTGAGATGGAACAAACGAAACGATCCGTCACGATGCTGTAAAAGTGCTACGGAACCCCATTACGTACAGAAAGAAGGGCACGTCATTGACGCGCTAGCATGACCAATTGGTGTCGATAACAGAACCAAGCGGTCTCGGTTCAACACAGTTCGTTGTTCGCGCGTTATTTTCTCAGGAAACACCATTGACGACTTCATTCGACACATCGGTTATGGCGAAGAGGATAAATACACGTTTCCATTTCCATCGACTGCGTAGCGATGTGGCGCGGTATCGTTCTAGCTATTTTCAGAGCTCGTGCATACATTCTACCGTAATACTAACCTGCTCGAAAACGTTGGGAACCTTTCCACCGCCGATGATCCGGGAAATTCCCTGGTTCTTTTATTTTCGGTAGCACGCGACTCGACACGTGTCGAGTCGAGGTATCCTTTCTTTTTTATTTATTGGAAATGCGAAGATCAATTTTATTTGAAATTGCGCGGGATTATGAATGAAAATATTTATTCATTTCATTCTTGATTTATTCTCGACCATTGGTGTTCTCGCCAAATTTACGTTCGTTTTATTGGAAACGTAAAATTACATCATCATTAAAATAGTTGAAATTAACATGAAACAAGATAATTAAAAATTACAGGGTTTCACGTTCTTGAACACTCTTATCGTTCAAATTCTTTATTTCATATTAGTATTTAATTGTATATAATTTATGTATTTCATGTTGGACATTTCACGTGGGAGTTTTTGTTTGATATTATCTTTAAATGTTACTACGCTTCGTGTTTTACATATTAATTTTTTATTAACGTATAAATTACCAGCAGATATCTTGTAACTTCTATTATATGTACAGCAGAAATTTTATCTGTCACTTTCATATCACACATTTTTTTTTATCAAGATTAATGACAGTCATCTATTTTAGGATTATATCACACTGCTCTTTTAAATATGATTCCACTTTATAAAATTGTGGATCGTCTCGTAAAATTCATCTTTCGAATTTTCCTTGTCCATCACTGTACGTTGTCAGATTGGCTTTCAATTTTTAGTCGTTTCTCATTATTATGTTACTGAACGTTCAAAATGTTTCATATAACACACTATATATGCTACGGTAAATTCTGCTATGGTAGGCGTTCAAATATTGAATTATAAATATAATATAAGTCTACAGTTTTCTACCTTCCAATCTCGTTAATCCCACAGCTTTGATTCAATTGAATTTATCCTTCTTTCAAAAAATTCTCAAATCCCTGTTATTTTAAGTTTGACGTTCAAAAGTTCTCGTTATCGTATCTGATGAATGCACAAAGAAGTAGACAAAGTATGTGTCGAAGAATTCTCGAAAACGTAAGAAGAAGAAATTCCAGGGTCGAATTTTTATAAACAAGAAAAAAGAGAGGAAGAAACCGAAAAACAACAGCATCTTCGCGAACACTTTATTCGCGCTCCATTGACCGCATTCTGCCACAAAAGACGAAGAGTACACCTGGATTTATTCACGTACGGTTGTGCAAATAGCTCTTTTTCCAAAATTATCCGGGACAAAACAGCTCTTCCCGATCTACGCAGAGACGGGGAGTCAATAATCACACTCTGTATAGAAAGAGAGGGGAAGGGACAGCGAGGATGGTAATTTAATTGAACGTCAAAGGCAGAGACGCGTGCTCGGAAGAGATGGCGAGAGATGGTTGAAATTCATTTAGCCGATACGCTCTTTTCTAGCGTGGCGGATCGCGTGACTCGTGAACGAACGCGCGAATTAACACGCCCTGTGTGAACGGCCATTATCACGTCCGCCCCGTAGACAAAACGGAGGAGACGCTTGTTTCCCTCTGCCGTTTGAAAATGAATGCTGGAAAATCCGATCCGCAGTCACGGATACAATTAAGCAGCTCCTTCAACCGGCCGCCTCAAGGGTGGTTCCGTTTTTTAATTAATTCGGCCTCACGCTTACCTGCTTACCTAGAAATAACGAGGCCGTTTCCTTGAGCACCGTTCCCCCTCCGCCCCCCCCAATTTCTGCTCCGTTGATCGTTCGTTCTCTCCCTTCTCGTTCTGTTCTCACCGTTTCTCTCCTCTCGTCATTTTTTCTTTTTTTTTTTTTTTTCATTTGTTTAGCCGATACCGGGCCCTCGCCGCTGAAATTCGATTGAACCGCATTTCCGAGGGAAACGCCATTGCTTGAAAGCTTTTCCCTTACGGTAGAGTGGACGATTTTCTTTTCTTCTTCTTCTTTCTATTTTAGACTATCAACGTGAAATTAGACTATCAAAGTCTTGCAAGATTTAAATTTTGCAACGATGACGTTGCCGTCGTTCTCTGCTTTTTTTATAAAGTTTGAATTTCGCGCATCTTTTTTCTGTAATTTTGGAAAATATATTTTGCGCGTAGGATGTTTCGTATGTCATATATCTTCTCGTTTTAATTTTTGTCTGAAAAATTTTATATTTCAATTTTCAGTTTACTGTTATTCAATGTTTGATTACTGCACATGTAAGCATAGAGTAAGTCTAAAGCGTTTTCGTACATCACACTGAATGTAATGTAACATTGTCATTATTAATTTCTAAATACTATTATATAAATATTACATACCTGCTGTTCTTTAAAACTTTCAATATAGCATTATAATGGAAGTTTCTTGAATCGGCAGTATATTTGTATGTATAATACATGATAGAACGAAATTTGTAAAATAGAAATTGGAAGGGAAATTGGAGAATATATGGAAAAATGTAACAAATGCAAGTTCTTCTTTGCGATATACTTTACAAAAGTGTAAAAAGTTTTCAGAGATACACTGTTGTAAATTTGTAAAATTTCTATGTAGAATTAGAAAATTGATAATCTTTTAACACACGTGGTAGTTTAATTATCAAAGTTAATTATTGATTTCACATACTTGGCAATATTTCTGAAAAGATGGGTAAAGTTAAATACAATCATTCGAGTGTACATAAGATACAATTCTACAAACTAATGATATGTTAAGGTTTCGAATCATTCAGAAAATTATGTTATTTTCCTGTATTAAATAAACTTATGAAAGTGTCTTTGACAAGTTCGACGTTAATAACGAAATTTACAAAAAATGAATCGATCAATCTGCGTTCTAAAAGCTCAATTAACCTCGATCCCGTACGATCTCCATATTTCGTAAAAGCAATAATGGATTCTAATTTTTTAAAATCCATTTCGTTCAACGCTCAACATTTAAAATTAAGTGTACAATGTGCTATAGTATTTGAATACTTATAATGGAAAAACTTTTGCGAATATACATACAACGTATGTCGTATAAAATAATTTGAAGTGTATCATATGAACTCCGATTACGATATTAGTTTGTCCTTCGAGAAGTTTATACAATTGAAGTTTTATTGCATTTTTATATTTGTTTCTAACTAACTGCGGATTTTTAAATTTTTAGCAACAGAAATTAAGTAGAAATTTAGTTCATTTGCTTTCATTAATTTTTGCTTTCGTTTCTATAGATGCGTACTCGTGTTAACAAATTTCTAAATGTTTTATGTAACACACACGATATATATGTTCATAAAAGTTTGCACAAATGTTAGTATACTTTCGAGAATAACTATACGCATTTATGTTTACTAATATTAATTATTAGTATATCTAATATTAATTATTATACGTTTATGTTTGTTTTGTGTACAGAAAATATAGGAGGAAAATGATTCGGATTAACGTCAATTGCGCAAGTGTTCCCAGTGTGATTTTCTCTTATACTTTAACGTTAACGACAATGCAAGATATACGGCTATGGTTATCGGTTCGATTAAGCTCCTCATCGTACATAGTTTGACATTTTCAAAGCTTTACATAAGCGTAAATTATTCATGTGAATTCCACGAACTCAACGCTACGTTTTTAGGTTAACGATCCTAGAGGGCGATGGCATATCGAGCATATCGTGTTTCTGGAAAACTGAAATTTCATTTTCTGTAGACACTCACACACCTTGGGCGTTTCTTTCTTTCGTCTGTAAATGATCTGTACACGGAAATTAGACGACTGTTACTTTCCAGTAATTGTGTCTCTCGACATCATCCCAGATAAAACACCGCGGTTTTGTACGCGATAAATTTTTCTAATTAAGCAGAAGTACACTTTTCATCCTGGTAAAGAAAAGTATCTTTGTGGTTTGCTTTCCCGGAAGATATTTGGACAGATTTGTTGAATATTTCGACCACGTAGCGGCGAACGAAATTCGAGATCACAGTGTTTCAAACAGTGGATGATTTAATGGCCCACAGGCGAAGAAAATGGTCATAATTTTTACGGGGACTTGTGCGAACGCGCTACACCGACGTTCTCGGTTCCCGAACTTAGTCATATGATAAACGACATGACGCACGCGCGACGTAAAAGATTTTTTAGGCCAGGTCGCGGCTTATTTCGACGCGTCGATGAGCCTTGAAAAGCGAGCGCGATTCGCGAAAAAAGTCACTGAGAAAGAAATCGTCGATTTCGTATGGAAGATAACTTTTTCTTAATAATCGTGCGTGAGATGGTCGCTAGACTATGAACCTTCGTGCAAATTCGTGATTTTAGAAACGTGATTAGACAAAAATCTGTCGAATATAATTAAAAAACGAATATAATTTACCACTTAAAGCCACACAAAATCTGACAGAAAATTATCTGTTCTTTTAATTGTTGATTTAATAAAACAAGACTGTGTTTTATGACATATTCTGATCAGAGTTACAGAAAATTTCTCTTAAAATATCTTAAATTCGCAACATTCAGCATCAGTAGATTCAATTTATATTTCTTTGAAATCGAAAAATATCTGGAGTTCAAACGAAATATGAAATATGCATGATTGTTCTATCTTGATTGTCTTCAAATTTATTTTACTTTCCAAAATTAGAAATTGTAGCTGGGTTAAAAAAAATTGTTTAAGAGTTGAAAAACATCGTCTTACAACAAATTGAAGTCCGATTATAGTCGGGAGAGCAAAACGAAAAGAGTTGTAAATATAATCGATTTCGTAAACTAAGATACGGAATAAAAAACATTTTGCACAAAGTCAAACAGGAGTATGCCTCTAAGTAGTTAAAACACTACAATTTTAACAATTATGAATTATTTTACGTACCAAACGCTATACTTTGAACATTCTTCTTTTACATTCTATGCAATTTGCATTTTTAAATAGACTCACATTCACATCATGATAAGAAATTGCGTGTCTCGTTAAGATAATCTAATGGATGATTGCAATTACAAAAATTAAAACGCGAGATCGCTGTTTCGATAAAAACGGGTGAAAACAATTTTTTCCATTTACGAGTAAAGATATTGTTTGTTCCATTTGCTACGAGTAGAAAATAGATTGTCTAGTGTCGGTCGTGAAATGTCAATAAAATGCGTCTGGTATGACCTTTCGATATTTCACGATCGATATGTTAGTTATTAATATAGCGAATAATATCGAAGAATATTAGTTAACGACCCGCGAGTGTAATTTTTTGTTCAACGTAAGTTTATAAGAAATACCTCATCCTTTAATCATAAATGCACTCATTATTAAAGCATGGATGTTTCTGGGAAATTTCAAAACCTTAATTTAAAATTAAATCTTACTTAAAATCTTAATAAATAAACATTTCATTTCTTAAGATTTTAACAACATATTATTTGCTATATAGATATATTATTTAATTCCTTGCATTTTGAAAATTTCTCCATTAGTTAAGAATCATTTTCATTCAAACAGATATATAACTGAGTCTGAAGAATAAAAGTTAAATAACAAAATAGTTTCAGGAGTTTCGACATTAACTTCATCACTTCTAGCCTTCTAGCAATAGAGATCAATTAGATGGTATCACAATGTTTCATTATATTTTATCATTGAAAGTGATTTTAGCAGAGGTAACCCAGAAAATCGGGTCTCTTCAGGTGCAACGCTAATGCAACGAAAATTAGCGATTGATTGATTTGGGTCACGTGATTCGTGAGGGGGCGTGGGGTAGACCTCGAGTAGGAGTGGCGTTGTCTGGTACTGAGCGATCGCGCCTGTAATTTGTTTTGTATCGATTCAAACGTTTGCGTATCAATAAAATTTTATGGCAAAAATGTCGTCTTCATTTCCTAGTCAGAACAGTTGATTCTGGGCCTTTCGGTGAGACGAATCGTACTGGGGTACAAGTCGCGCAGTTTTATACCTGTACGTAGCTATCACGATCGTGAAAAATAAAATTCTCAAAGTCCAATTTATTCTGTAATAAAAATAGACCTGTCAGAAATAAGCAAACAACTGAATACTTTCCACTTGTAATAACATTAGAGAGAGATCTGTTTTGAAAAGAAAAATGCAAACATTTTTTCGAAACCAAAGATCGCGAAGAAATTTCAGAAAAAAAGAGAGAGCATTATATATGTTTGTCTGAGTCCTCGTCTAAAGAGCAAATCCATCGTGAAATATTCTGAAAATATCGTCGATGATTTCTTTCGTGTCATTGGTGTCAGTACGATTTAAGCTCTGAGTGATTTAGATCTGGTTTTTGCAGAATCCGTATCTATTTCTGTTTTTTACGATGCGCCTCATTACAAGCGGGACCGGATGTCAGCGTGTTAAATTAACAAGCCACGTTTCTCCCTCTTCCGATGTCAGGTTTTACTTGGAATAAAATAAAAAAATAATTTTGAGATGATGAATCTATTATTGTTGTTGTTTTAGAAATAACATAAGACTATTATATGGCGTGAGATTCAAATAAATTACTTCCAAATAATTTGTTTGAGTTGATTTTTTTTAACTTATTTTAATTCGTTAGTTAATTATTTGAATAAAATATTTCAGAAATGATTATCTAAATGATGAGTATTATTTAAACTTGAGTACTGAAAATTTTCTTTTTCTCATAATGAATAATTTTTTACTTTGTTTTATATTTCGTACTTGCTTCTACAAATAACATAATTGACGTTGTCAACTACGTCAAAAATACAAAATTTCTCACAATATATCATAATCACAAGCTCAAATAATTAGTTTATTTAACATTGCACAAAGAAAGTTCTTACTCAAATGAAAAATCATTCGTAAATAATTTATTTAATTTTCACGCAAGAGTTACAAAGTTACTTTTTAGAACACAAAGTTAATTGTAAATTATTTCCTTAATTTAAGCACGAGATATAATGTAAATGAGAAATGAATCAAAATGATTCGTTACTTTAAATTTCCTTTATCTCTGTTTCAAATGAAATTTATCCGATCGCAGTTACGATGGAATCACCTGTTGACAATCTTGACGTGCGAGATTTAAATAATATTTAGGAAATCATTCGAATAAAAATTCATTCAAATTAAATAAGAAAGTATATTATTCAGTTCATCGTCCTTTAGAAATGTATTATTTGAATCATGTGTCCAAGTTTGTATCACGTTTTATTGGTCGTATCAATTTTTCAAGTGGTCGACTCGAGGCGCTATCGATCCTTATCGAATCTTCGATTTCTTGTTATGCCGAACTTCTGAATATAGCGTTTTATTTTTACGTGCTCCGTGCCTCCACCAACCGAACGGAACTAGCCTTCAATAATTTTTCTCGTTTTCCGTCGATTCCATTTATCGGATTACGTAACAGCAAAGTGCTCTTCGAGTCAGGCAAAATCGATCACAAATTTTATTGGGAACGATAAAAATTTCATAGTGAAAATGGATTCGAAATTAACCGCGTTTTATCGTACAATTAATATTTTTTTTAACGTTTGTAATTTTATATCTTTGTATCGAATTTTCTTTAAACATTGTTATTATTAAAGTTTTCCTAAGACTTTTTCGAATTTCTACGGCTGAATTAGGGCCTCCTTTACACAAATTTTTATTTTACAAATATCCTAATAATTTCCAAGCGTTAGTTCTATTCTTCATATTGAATTCTCGAAAAAATCAGTACTATATGAGCACGTGTTTTATTATTTTGACACTATAAATAATTACCTTCATTTCGATAAATTCTCGACATGAAACAAATCCGCATCTATGTCAACAACCGTCTGAGCTGATTTTCTTTTTCAGTGCTGCATATCGTGTACGACAATTCCCCTCCTAATTTTCAACCTCTCGTGTATTAACACGATCATAAAATATGCAAAATACCCGCAACGCGTCACGTTAGCGATAACGTATCGGAATGTATAAATGAAGATTTCCACAGTTCAGAAAGCGATATTGATTTGCATAATTGCGGTAAACTAGCCGACGAAATATAGCAATTAAGCTGTGATTTAAAATGCGAGTCATCGTTGGTCACGCAATTGCAACAGAGAAACGAGCCCTGTTGCTACGCGCAACTGGGTTAAGTCGTATTTACCGCGCGTGAAACATGGAGAACGAAGCGGGGTGTCCACCATTTTGCTCGGCCAATGTTAACGCGGAGCGCCGCATCGAACCGGAAGAATTTAAATTGCATGACTTACGTTTCAGCTGACGTTTCACATCCACCTTCCTCTCCCCCCTCCCCTCTCCCCTTGCTTTTTGGGGCAAACACTTTCTGCGATTGTCCGCGAGAATATCGAATTCACGTCTATCATAATTTATGCCGCGACACGGGAACAAAGAAGGAAAAACTTTCGAACTTTGCGACTTCGCTTTTGACAGATGTCATCGTTTCGACCTTCTTTCGCCTCTTTTCACCGACCTTGCGTGCTTTGTTTAATAAAAGAAGAATCAAGTGTTTATACGGGATTATAAACACTTTGCTGGACACGCGTCAATTTGATTGCTGTATTGTAATTTGGGGTAATTTGGAGTTTGGTTGCTGTATCTATTATAATTAACAGCTCTTTGACCAGTTTTGTTATTACAGTCGATGAATATCATTAATTTGCCCAGGATCGAGGCTTTGTTGATTATAATTTGTAAATTAATGTTATTATATAGTGATGTTGAATTAGCAAATAACAACAACGATAATAGTAGCAGTATGTAATAGATTATGTAATAGTATATATAATAGATTAAATTAAAAATATAATCGATATTAATATTGCAATTAATGAGGAACTTGTGTATTGTACAATACGTATAGATCGCAAAAAAAAGTAATTTGTAAATATTGCAAACTTAAAGTCGTATACTTCGCTAATCTCGAACATCGTAAGCTTGTAGAATCGAAACGAGAAAAGAAATAAGTGATACAAGAAATATTAAACAACTACTCGAAATTTCCTTTTTTAATAGAATTAAAGATTTAGTAGATCTGGAAGTATATATAATTAATATCTCTTTGACGCTTTAGGAATATTTCTAATGAATATGTTCCTAAAGCGTCGATATTTTTTTTTTATTAAATGATAAATAACTATACCTGATTAAACAGTGTGAAATATATTCTTATTGTGTTAATAATTATAATTTCAGGATAGAAGTAATATATTTATCATATAAATTCATGCATATATTTATACATTATTGTTTGGAGAAGGATTGGTGATTGACGAGACTGAGTACTTAGTTTTGATCTTTTATTTGAAGATGAAATTGTACAAGCAAGCTGAGTATTAGGGGCCGGTCCCCTCGTAGTAATCTGTGGCGCGAGAGATTGTACTTTGTCTCTTGGAAGCCGAAATGATTCTACCTCGGAAGTCGGAGGAAAGCCCGAACGGTTCCCCCTCCTTCGGCTTTGGAAAATCACGGGCTCAAGGCGGGGCACAAAGGGCGAGATGCTCGCTGCCGATCTAAGTCATCTCGCCGGCTCGTGCCGCTCACGCGTTCGGGAAAGTAAGTGCCATGCATCAATCCACGGTCTATCGAATGTTTTGTCTTCTTAGAAGAAGTCCAGCCATGCGGCCAGTGCTCCGGGCCACACGGCCCGCCAAAGACACTTTAGAAACTATGTAATAAACTATATAATAAATTGTTTCGGACGTGACTACACTCAGGTCGTGAGTGCCGCAACATAACACTTCTCCCTACATTTGCTAGCCGCTACAATTGTAAAATTTCATTTATTTTTTTCTCTTTGACAAGTATTAACAAAGTTGCTCTTTAATTCACATGACGCATACGGTGCGTCGTATTATCGGTTATTGGAGACAGTTTTTCCGAAATCTATCTCGAATGTGTTACATATGATATAGTAAATTTATAATATATTATAATAATTATAGTAATGTTATAATAATACAAAAATTTCTCGTTAGAAATTTCCCGTTGTTATTATGTCACGGATAAAATTTAAGTCGGTAACCAGGAAGTACGAGTCAGTTCACTGGAATCTCAATTTTCTAAATATAATTTTCTAAATAATTTCCAAAATAAATTTGCGAAGACTAAATTGACTAAATCAGATTCAATGTCTCTTTATTAAGACGTGTGAACAGGAAAAAACTGCACGACTTGTACCCCAGTACGATTCGTCTCACTGAAAGGCTCAAAAGCAACTGTTCTGACTAGGAAATGAAGACGACTTTTTTATCATAAAATTTTATTGATACGCAAACATTTGAATCTATAGAAAACAAATTACAAGCGCGATCGCTCAGTATCAGACAACGCCACTCTTACTCGAGGTCTACCCTACGAGGTCTACCCTCACGAATCACGTGACCCAAATCAACCAATCGCTAATTTTCGTTGCATTAGCGTTGCACCTGAAGAGGCCCGATTTTCTGGGTTACCCCCACTAAAATCACTTTTAGTGATAATAAGCAAACCTTCGGTTTACCTTGAAACTAATTCTAAGGCACTAAACAACTAGCATATAACTGTAAAAATATATCAAAGTGATCCAATCACGATTATATCTATCGACAATTATACAAGTCTCTGATTAATATCAAGTCAACCGACCCGACTAACAAATTAAGTAACAATTCTTAAAAAAGAAACAGAAAATTCAGACGTGTCGTAAAATCGAAACGAAAACACATAAAAATTCTCGACACCGTCGTTCGACGATCGTAGAAACAACATTTCCCCTGAAATTCACGAAACAATAATAAGATAACCGACGGTGACTGACGTCGTGTCGTTGGACAATAAAACCACGATGCACCCCCACCCTGTCGTTGTATCTAGTTTCGGAGCTTGAAAGATCGAGGCAGATGTTTTCTGAAAGTCTTCGCTCGAAAACCGGCCTTCTCTCTCCGCTTTAGTTTTGACGCGCGTACGCGAGCGTGCGGTCGCGTAGCAAGTCGACGCCGAGCTCCGCCGAAATTAGATCGTCGCGCTGGAATTTTCTCCTCGATCGTCTTCTCTTTTCGTTCTCCGCTTCGTACGGAACTTTCGACAGAGCCTTTTGCCTCGTCGAGAAGAGGAGGTTCTCGTGTGAGAAACTCGACGAAAGTCGAAGCTTCGAGGGGGAAGAATCGCGACTGTGTTGCTTCCTAGACGATAGATCGCGTGGAGAAGGATCGATCGAAGTGAAAGTCGAAGGAAATTTTGCAGACGAAGAAATGTGGTCGTGTTGCTCGCTGATCGATGGATCTGGCGGAAGAAGCTTCATCGGGAAAGCTTCTTGAGAGTAGAAAGTTTTTCGCGAGTGTGAGGAAAACGCAAGAATCACGGTTGTATTGCAATATTTAACGTATTTGTGGTATTTAAGAGTAAGCAACGAGTGGTTTCCATTGAAAAATCAAAGTTCTTCATTATACGAACTATTTATTGCAAGTCGTGGCTGTATTTTGTCAGTTAACGAGTTGTCAAATTCGCGCTTGGTTGGTCTTAAGTTGATCCTTCGTTAAAAAATCAAACTTTTCACAAAGATATCAGTTTTATTTTACAGAATAGTAATAAAGGGAACCGAATTGTCAAATTCGTGCCAGTAATCCAAGGAATCTTCGTTCAAGAGTCACAACTCTCACAAACAAAAATGCAAAAATATTATTTGTGTTTACCATTAGTTGAGAGTAATACGTGAGTGGTCCCAGGAATCTTCATTGAAAACTAACACTTTTTCACGAAAGAAGATTTCACGAAGAAAATTCGAAAGTGTTAATTCATGACAAAGAAAATTAACAGTCATTCATAAAGAAAATTTCACAAAGAAAGTGCAAAAGCATTAGTTCATAAAGTAACGCGAAAAAGAATCTTACAAAGAGATTTAACAAAGAAAAATTCAAGACCATTAATTCACAGAGTAATATGGAAAAGAGATAATAAGGAAAATAAGGTCATCATTTTTATAAAGAAGAAATAAGGAGAAGTCACCATTTTTACAAAGAAAATCTCACAAAGAAGATTCAAGGCTATTAACTCGCAAAGTTATAAATAATAGTCATAATTTTCATAAAGAAAATTTCACAGAGGAAATCGCAAGACTATTAATTCACAAAGTAAATACAAGATCATTCCTTTGTAAAATAACAATGAATAGAGTAAAATTGCCAAGTTTGCGCGAGCGATGTCCAGAAACTTTCACCAGATGATCCAAACGACTAATTATCGTGTACAGTCAAGTATCTCGTGAACAATCACTGTGACAGGCTGCGTAGTAACTTTCCACGAAAAGTAGCAAGTGCGCTTCGAATTGGGCAAGTTTCCTCCAACACAGACACAGTTTCACCGACTTCCTGCCTCCATTTCCAGCGGTATACTCGATAGACCCTTTTGTTAGACGAATTCGAAGTTTCCACCGCTAGTCTCCAATTGATCTTCCGCAATTTCTCAACTTGTGAAAAAAAGACAAACGTGCCTATCTATCACCAGTCGCGATCGACTCGAGCTACCGATCGAACTTGCACGTCGAAGTATTCCTTTCAGCTCGATTGAGTCTTTTCACTCTTTTGTCCGCAAGGTTCAACGACGTTCGGAGACGGATTCATCGATTTAAGGGGAGAGATCGCGCTGAGCTATTCGAAAAGTAGGTGAAATTTTGCGAATTTTTTAATCGGTAGTTACCAGACTATGGTTTATTGTTTGCAAATTTATATTTTTACGGGAATATAATAAACAAGAAAGTGGAATCGAGACAGAGATTTGCTGTTAATTAAATAGACACTTAATATTAAAATAAATTATACGAAGGAACTTTTAATTGAAACGAATGTTCACTTTATTCTGACGTGGCGCTGTGTAATATCAATTATCTGTTGTGCTCTTTGCTGTACGTGTGAGAAAAGAAAATAATTCGCAACACACTTTACCTATTGCCGAACTTCTCAGCGTGATCCGCCCCCCTTTGAGAAAGAAAGAGAGATTCTCACTCTGTCGAGGCGAATTCACCAGCATTTTTCTCACACGGGCCTCTCCGAGCGATGAATGACGCGACTTGTCAATTTCAGTACGAACAAGAAGATCCACCGCGATAGGGTTTCAGCCTAATTGGATTCGGCTTTACAAGCACCGCGGAGATAAACCAGCAGATTCTGTAGTATCGATGAACCGATCTCGGATGAAAACGAGTCGGTGGGGAAGGTCGATCGTTAAGCTGCCACACCTCGGCCCACATACCGACCAGACACCTACCGGACACCGGAAGTGATGGTGGCAGAGGAGATGATCGCTCCCGAAGACCGACAATGTCCGTCAGTTCAACGTGACGGTATTGTTCTTTGATCAACCGGGGGTACGCGCGTGAATTCGATCGTTTCACGTGTCTGTGCGCGGCACCGAAGCTCGAAGTTGTCGAGAAGCTCGACAAAGAGACGGAAGAAGAATAATAGCAAGAGGGGAAGGATGTTTCGGTGAGGAGTGGGGTGCCAGCGCGAAACAGGTGGTTCCTGTTGCTTATTTTCACTTTCGAGTTTGAAATATACGGCCGAGTGCTCGACGTTGGCTGGCGCCGCGCGGTGAAACGCGAAGTCGTGATTGTGCTCCTCGCTGAGAATGACTGTGAAATTTTTCATGAAAGTCTCGGCAACCATGATGCGCTCGTACTTCGCGGCTGGCAAGAAGCAGAAGTTCGGATCGACCCTGTCGACCGTGATCGACGTTCGTATCAAGTTTTCTTTTCGTTACTAATTCCATGACACTAATCTCCCGGGGTTAACTCGATCACTAATCTCTCGATTAGGGTTGGACAACCGTGTCTAACAAATCTCTTCTTTCCGTGCTTTTCTCAATAGCAAAGTTTCAAAAAGTTGGGAGGCGAAATTTCTCCTTGCTGTTTGTTTGAGAACCAAATCAAAATTGAGAAAGAGTTTGAGATATTTAAGAAGAGTCTGATATATTGTATAATGTATAATATTTTGGTATATAATATATATATAATATATATAATATAATACGTATAATACATATTGTGCAATTCATACGATCGTTGATATTCATATTCGATTTTTTTTAATATCCTTCAATAATTATACTCTAACTTTATTATAATTTTATTTTCATGGGAATTTTTAAATAACAAAATTTGTCTATGTCAACCTGTTATTTCGACGCTGAAAAACAATTTGTCGATTCCGTCAATTATTTTTGAAAGCATTAATCGTTTTTGGTATCGTGCAATTTCGTGTTTGATATCGTCAATAATTATTACGTTGCATAAATCGCGTTCTTTATTTATTGGTAATTTCACAAGTTTGATGTTAAAATTCAAAGAGAGCTTCGTTTTAAAATAAATTGCTGCCAGAGATGATAGTTTCTGATATTATACAATCTCGTGCTTAATTCTCGTGACACGGTTCGTTTATTACCGTAGATGTAAATCAATGTCTACATGCATTCACACACTATAAAATATGTGATCAACGTTTCCATCCAATTTTCATCATTATCATCCATATTAATCTAATGTTTATTTAATTCATCAAGCAACGAACTTGTCTTCCTTGATAATTTATAATTTGCAGAATAGTTATTATTTTATTCATGGTATTATAATTGTAAACATATTTTACTAATTTAAGAAATTTAACATTTTCCATTTTAAAACGATAAATTTGACAACTTTGCAGACTTTACAAAATTCTTGTTTGCTTTTTGAAATTTTTTTCTATTAAACAGCTTGACAAATTTGACGAAATTCTCTTTCCTTTTGCAAATTTTTGAGTCACTGTTTCCATGGATATATATACGATGTAAAAATTAATAACTCTTCCTTTTTCCTTAACAATTTTAATTAATTAAGTTAATTCTTTTATTGTTCGAATTTGAAAAGAATTGCCAGCCAATTGAAGTTCGTAAAATCCCTGTAATAGCAAACATTTTTTCTTTCTATTATAAATTTCTATTATACTTGTATCACTTGCATCCTACATTTTTTGCATCTTTGTACTTACATTTCATTAAAAGTCTTTACCAAAATAATTTTAACGAAAACCAATTCTGTCTCTCTCGTTAGAATTGAAAAACAGTTCCCAAACTGTCAAGTTTGCACGTTCCAAACTACACCACGCCGAAGCAATCTCTGTTTCACAATTTGGTGTTCGATTCTCGTTAACATTGCCATGAACGTTAAATCAGAGCATCGTGCGCGCGCGAGCGTTCATAAAACCATTAATATGGCAGAGCATTCGAGACAAATATACAAGGGTATGTGTATTCAAGCCGAAATACAGGGTACGTTAAATCACACAACGGCCGGCCGTAGTGGCGAAGCTTTCATTAAACACCCCTGTTATTTACAATGTGAACAAATGTGGCCACTGTGGCAACCAGAGGGAATTTCAACTTTCACACTCTGACAGCAGTTTCCTTTCCACAGTGGTTGGATTATATCCCAATGCGAGAACGCAAGCCGTTGACGCGACCTGATTTTCAAGTAGCTCGACACCACGTGTCGATAAAGGCCCGATGAATCTTGACCAGCCCTTTCTCCAAAGGAATACTTCACCGCCGTCTTCATTCACCACCTACTCCCTTAAGTTTTGATTCTAACGAATTATCAATTCGATTTAATAGCTACATTAATTCTTCTAATTGTTTCAATTAACTTTGTTGGCAGAAGAAGATGACAGTAGAAACAACACCTTTTTTAGAAATTAATTCTTTAACACTTCGATGCATGGATTTTTGTCGAATTTCATAAATTGTGAAGTTAGTTTCTTTCTAGTTTTGTTTTCACGCACTTGTCAATCGTAATTCAAATGTTGTTTATTAATTGATAGGTTTTGTGCTTGGTGTCACGATTCGCGAGGAATGCTCGGATAGAATTCTTGGTGTAGCAAGCATGGTATAGTTTCGGAGAGCGTGCCCAATGGGGATGGCCTCTGCATTTATTAACGGAAAACGGGTCATTTCCGCATTACTTCTAGGAATGAAGTTGTACAGGAATTTGTCAACAAATCACGCGTTAGCTCTCGCGACGTCTAAATAAAACCTGAAACATCACCGATGATTAATGTAGCGAATTATTTGAGGAACGAGAAAAATTTTATAAAACATAGGTATATTATCGTGAATATGAACGCTTTTAAATAATTGCAGTACAAAATACATTTAAACGAAGCTTTTTAATTTGATTTTAACACATATCGTTAATAGATGTTGATAAAAAGAAGTAAATATAGTAACAATTAGGTTGAATGCTTTACATAACGTTAATTTTATTCATCCAAATATCTCAGATTAAAAAGGTTTATTGTACCATACTATATTAGAAATGAATATAAAATGAATACTATATCATACTGTACATCGGAAACGAATATAAAACTTGAAAAAGTAGAAAATTAACAGTAAAAGGTCGTTTGTTGATATTTTGTAAATATCAAGCTTTTAATGCAATTACACTAAGTGTCCAATTCTTGCACGATAATGCACTCAATTCGAAATCTCTAAATATATCAGATTTGTATTCATATATTTTAGGTGTGTTATCCTTACTAACAATAAGTATTTATTTCAAAATAAATAATTTTCAGCTTAAGAAGAGTTTTTGCATTTCTTTAAAATTCTTAAAAGGAGACTTGTCATTTATTTTTTGTTGAATTCATTGAAAAATTTCGTCACCGTATTTTTATTTGAAATTTGGTTTTGATACATCAATGCTGCTCATTAGGAATTTGCTATCGTTAGTTATACCCGCAGAAGTCTAATTGATAAATTCTATAATGCTTACTTAAGTTTGTCAAATTTCAAAGGCAATTTTATGAAAGAATACGTATTATTTCATCAATCTCTTCATTTTTTCTTGAGCAGTTAGTCGAGGTTAATCGATTTGGCGAATGAGCAGTTCACTAAGGTCAGATATCTGAAAGACAAAGTCGCAAAGTAGCAGCAGTTAATAATAATTTCCCTCAAGAGGATCAACTTCTTTCTTTTCAGAGAGCGAGAACGAGAAAACTTTTCGATCAGTCTAATATTTATATTATAATCGTCTGCCCGAAAGCAGAAGAAGTAAGAGACAGATGTCTCACAGATGACACGGATTGTGCAATTTTAATTTCGAGAAAACTTCTGTCTGCACCTGAGAATTCTCTCCCCGGAATGATGAAATTTAATCACAGGCCTTTGTGTCGATGTCCCGCGCAAAACTCTTTGAACTTTTTCCTTTGACCTGCTCCCTAAACGCTACCAAGACAACTATTACACAGAATTGCAATTGACGTTCGGTGATTCCAGGTCACAGCATGACCTAACCAGCCCCACGTAACGTATTCTTTTTCGTCTACGTTGCACTTGTTCAATTATTTCGACCATCCTGTTAGTCGCTGTAACTTTAATTGACGAAGAATTTCTCTCTTTGTGGATTTCGGAACACTTGGGATTTTCAATGTGCTACATGTTTTGTAGTAAAATCGAAGAGGATTTGAACGAAATGCAATTACAGATTCTGTTAGGTATTAAAGTACTTACACTTTGTGAAACGAAAAATTTTCAATTCTTCAGTGCTACGAATTATTATCGTATTATTTTATTATCATTATTAATTGAATATTTTATTTATATTGATAAAATTTTATTAGCTATCAAAGAATAAGATTTTGTTAATTATCAAAGTATAAAATTCTGCATATACGAATATTTTACGAAAAAAAAATTGCATAGTTTGTTATACGTGTTCAGATTACGTTTTATATTTGGATAAACTTTTTAACTTATACATATACATTTTTATTTACTTATTATCAGTTATATTATTTTATACAACTATAATATATTTTGCAAATATGTTCTACGATACCATAAGCATACGTTTGATGAAACGAAAAGTCTTTAATGTTTTATATCTACTTATTTAGTAAAATTAAAGAACTTGTACTTCAAATTTGATCAGTTATTAAAACAATGCACACAGTAATGCAAGTAACGAGTAGCATATATAAATTATTAATAAATAAATATGCAACATAGTTGATAAAATCTGTAATTAAATTTCCTTCGAACTCCTCAATTTTGCAAAACATTAAAAATGTTTCGTGAATGATGCTAATTCAAAGGGCAGGAGCTGCATATTCGTCGAGACACCAATTACGCTCTAATTAATTAAATCTAAAAACAGAGAGAAAGAGAGATTGGAATCGATTCGAATGCTGGGATTCATCTGGTACAGATAAATTCTTGGAAAGAGAACTTGTTTGATTCCTTCGTACATCAGGCAACATCTGCTCTACACGACAGGCAACTATGCTCTAATTACGAAGTTGTATGTCGAGCTGTCTGCTTCATGTGGAATTTCCACTGATTGCACTCGGAAATATGTGGTCTCTGTGAGACCAAAGTAACGTTCTTGAAATATTTCGAGTTGTGATTAAGCTCCTGGTGCCAAGGAAATCATTTTTTTTTTCTTTCTTTCTTTTTCACTGAATTTCAAAGATACAGTCGTGAAGTTGGACGAATTAATCTTTCACCTTTGTCCTAGAGTATTGGCGTTGTGTGGAATATTTAAGATAAAAGTTGAAGATTGTTGGGCTCATTTTAATCAGTTATTATTGGCGAAACTTTAGACTATAAATGTTATGTGCAAATTTAAATTTTTGTAAACGTAATTACAAAAGTGAAGACAATGGTGAAATTGATTGTTAAATATTATAAAAATCTGCAAGTCCAATTATTATGAGTGATAAATTCTAACAACAAATAAATGAAACACGTAATTTGATTTATTTAAATAAATTAAATGCAAGTTTGCACATTCTTTTACATATTTCACTCATAAAACCCTAAAACACCAAAATGAATTCATAAAATCGTAAAAGAGTAGTTAAATTTATAAAATTGTAAAAGAGTAGTCTTCAGCTTGTAATTCATCAACACATATTATTATTAATTGTCAAGATATGGAAGAACATCTCTGGCAAACTATCATTAAAGTCAAACACATTTGCTTCGATAAATTACACTCGTTCGCCTAATTGACGCTACCTGGATGTTCGACCGTCTTCATTCGACAGATAAAACTCATCTGAATTCAGGATGAAAATCCAACATACTCAGGCACGATCGGAAGGAAAAATGTATTCGGTTCGTTGAATTAGTTGTTCACTTTCGTGCCACCTAGATATTACGTCCCTTCGTGTGTCGAAGTAGGGCAGCAGACCATGCCTAAATATAGGAGCCAACTAGAGATCTATTGATTCGGAAGAAGCTTCGATTCAAGACAACCGGGCTATAACAATCTTCTAAATTGTTCGCGAAACCCGGATCATCCGGAGGCTCCGGCACCGGCTGGTGTCTGACCTAATTGATTGTGCTGGCTCGAAAGAAGCATTAACGAACACGAGATCATCCGTTCTTTCTCGGTCCGTTCCTTCTCCATCGAGAAATCAACGAGATGGTCGCTTTTAAGATAACGAGTGGACACGCGACCAATCTCCTCCTGGCAAACAGCCGTGAAACGAGACCCGATTCCAATAGTTTCGTGTTCTTCCGTATCACCTAATTCTTCGCCGACAGAACAGAATCCTCCGTATAACGCTGGACGTTCTTCTGGCAGTATCAATCTCGGGATATTAATGGGTCGTTGGAGTGATATATTTAGTTGAGATGACGTGTCGAGAGTTGAAATGATATATTTAAACGGGAATGTTGAGAAAATTGACAAAATTAATGGGGAGGGAAATTAATTTGGAAAATGGTGTTGAAGAGTTAATATACAATAGCTGATGAAAACGTGAGAGTTTAAATACGAGTTTAATTAGGGTCAGGGTATTAATTAGGAGTTGAAATAGACACATTTAGACAGAAATGAGAAACTGATAGTTAAGAAAATTGATAAAAGTAACAGATAGAGAAATTAATTGGGCAAATGATAAGTAAATAAGTTGTAAGTAGATGAGACTTACAGATTAGGAGTCTGGGTTAGAATTTCACTCAGGAATAAAGAATATTTTTAACAGATTCGATCTCAGAATCTCAATTTTCAATTTTTCTGTTTATTAACGAAAACCTGTTAGAGTTACAAACCTAAATGATATTTTAGATTTGCAGTAGTTGGGTTTTTGTAATTGGGAACCTAAATACTATTTTAATACTTAGAATCTTAATATTCTTAATATTGAAAGACACGAGTACACCTAGAATCTTAAATTTTGATTTTTCTGTTTATGAATAGAATACCGTCAGCTGCAAGTTTGCAATTTTTATACCACATTCGAAGAAGCCTAAAATCAACATTCCACAACATTACCCAAAAGTTTATTTCTCTCGATACGATTCTTCTTGAACACAGAAGAGATTTTCCAAATAAATCTCCCCAGAAACCAATATAGCCGTATATTCTCCGTGAGAAACTGATCCCTGTTCCTTGGACCAAATTCTCGTTATATCTCTGCCAAAATCTCGTTTAGCAGATTAGTTTGCGCCTCGTTAGAACTAACGAACATTCTGGACGAAAGGGTCACTGAAACGGGTCACGATCTCGCACCTCCTCGCTGCTACGCGTGTTTAAGTAGACACGGCAGGTGTTTCTAAAGAAACACACGCCAGTTCGATTTACCTGGCTAGAGGCAGGTGGCATGAATAAAAGATAATCCATCCGGATTTACATATTCCCAGGTCGTCCGTGACGAACGGCGACTTCTCGCTCTCGCTCTGTTTCTCTTCGAGCGCGTTCCCTTCGCGTCTCACGCTTCGCTGACTCTAGGCAGCAACCGCCCCGCGAGCACGTAATAAGAAATCGATGAAAATGTGTCCTGTCCGCGACATCGAGACATTTAGGTCTTCAACTAAATCCAGACAACTTTCAGACTGTCTGCGGCCAGATATCGAGTTCAAACGATGTCTTGCGCTCCAACTCGGGCTTCGCCGGGAAACGATCGTTTATTTATAATTCTGCTTGCTCGACGGTTAATCGATACACGGAGGTATTAATCAGACGATGCGTGGATTTTCGAGGATTTTCCTTCTTCTAATTATAACATTGTACACGATCGACGCGTTTCAAACGCGTGGTCTCGATGGTTCTCGAAGAGAATAAATCAAACAATATATAAATCTTGGAGATTTTTTTCCAATTGTACACACTTTTCAAATTCTGTATTAAATAGATGTAAAAAGCTTTGGATATTCGTTGAATTTATAATAATCCTGTATTGATCAGACGATAGGTCTAATTATGACATCGACCTTTCGATCCAGAAGTGGTTTTCGAAAGGAAAAGTTTTTAAAAATTCGTTAAATGTGTAATTCCAAGTTTGATCAATTTTTTAGAATTTTTTCCAATTACAGTGTCTACCTTTCGCCCAAGCAAAAATTAAATATAAAAATACTTGAAAATCGTTTAGAATTTCTTCTAACTTACAGCGGTGATTTTTCAGACGCGTCAAATTTATAATAATTTATAATAATAGAATTTTAATTACAACGTCGATTTGAAATGAAAAATCTTCGACATAATTATAATTACCACTGTATTAGTCGAATAAAGCATAGATCTTTTAGAATTTTTTCTAACTACCTCATCTTCGAGAGCCTTAGAAAACCTCGTTCAATTTACAATTGACAATCAAATATCTATCAGTCGCGTCATTACGCAAGTCTTCCACGATTATTCTATCCAAAACGTGCCCGAATACGTTTACACCTACGTCAACGTATCTCGTCAATCTCAAAATTTCAAGGAATCGCGAGAACGAAGGGTAAGAGAACCTTCGTCAACTACGTCATCCGCCAAGAACGTCATCACCGCGAACAGACGAAGCTTCACGTGGCATTCGAGCAACAGATCCCGCTGATCGGCCACTCGGCCAGGTAAACAGATCGACGCCGCTGCTCGCTACTCCGCGTGCCTGTGCGAGTTCCGTGCACGAGCAAGTTCAAACAAACTCGATGGCGGAGTAAACGGATGGTGGTTGCGCGGAAAAATAAATGGAAGCGGAGAGCGGCGTCAGACGCCATTAGACGAGTCCGGGAAGGCAACAACCAGGCGACCGCTTGATCGTTCCGTCCGAATCTGGTGATTAGTCAGTCCTTCGATTAGAAAAGCGCACGGAATGCACCTGCGGATGGCTCGTTATCGGGTTGGCCGAGGTCGCGAAGACAGCCGCTATTAAGGTAATAAGGCTAACCCTGCTAACCTAAGGTTGGATACTTCGAAACGTGGTCGGCGGTAGGGTGTGACGACGGTTAGGGGTTGTCCTAACACTCCGCACGCTCCTCTCTACGTGCACGTATACAGAGGGAGGGGAGGAAGAGGAACGTCTCTGTACGTGAACGTACACACACACACACAGCGAGCTCACGCTTGCTCTCTCTCTCTCTCTCTCTCTCTCTCTTCCTCTCTCTCTCTCTCGCTCGCTCGCTCTTTCGCACTCCATCGTCCTCCCCTTCGCTCCCAATCGAACGCCGCCACCCTTCGCGGTCCGCATTGCATCAGTGTGAGGCTAGCACTCGGCTAGGACTCTTCCGGTTCTTCCTCTCGCTCGCAGTTGTAAACAACCGACACCTCCCCCTCCCCCGGTATTTGGGGCAACGTTCCGTCCAGCGGATCGATATCCCCGGTTCCTCGAGTCGCGTCGAGCTTTCACTAGAATCGACAGTCGTTTTGCCGCCGCTTTTCCGACTCCCGGCCCGAAGCGCTCGATAAAAGCGTGCCACGGTGACGAGCATCGCCACAGGGCGTGTGATACTCGATCGAGCAGAGGACACGGGAAAAACGCACGCACGGGAGAAAGAAGGAAGAACTTGTTCTTTTTTTCCTTTTTTTTCTTTTCTCTTTCCGTACGCATCAGTGGTGAAAACGACGAGCGAGGATGAGTTTCTATTATTGTCTTAATATCGTTGTCGAAGACAAACGATGACGGGAAATCGGCGGATCGTCGACGAGTGAATTAATTTCGGCCGTGTTGGTGGTGGTTCCGCCAGTCAGTTCCGGTAGTCGCCTCGGTGAGACGTGCACGTGTAGCCGGGCTCTGTGTCAGTGGTGGGAAGCATAGTGTGTGCCAAGTTTCTACTTATGGTCGATCGGTGGCCGTGGTTTCGTTGTAGAACCTCCACAAAGGCCGGCTTAAATGGCAGAGAGTCCAATTAGCAACTCGAAACGCTACTGTGCCAGGCAGGTTAGCTGTCCACCGCGTGTACGATACAGTGATTCTTCTTACACAATTATTATATTTTTGAGTTTCTATTTTTTTTCCTCTTTCCTCTCTTTTTCTGACGGTGTTGCGCGCGTGGAACCATCCGTCGTGCGTTTTCATCCGAATCATCGTCCCAGTCGATTGACGATCTATATATATTTTTCGAGTGAAATACACATAGAGGCATTCTATACTCGAGTCACGATAATACAATTGTCGAGAAAGTTTTGAAGAAACTGTTCTATTGAAATTAAAAGATTGAACTTTGGATAGAAATAAATTAGTAGAGTTGGAATGTTTGAGAGATTTCATTCGATATCAATTCTTAATATTTCTTGCAGTGACAACTTTGAAAGATATTGCAACCGACTATTGTCACTGAAACCCTTTTTCTTTCACATCCCAACAGTACAATCATTTCCACTCTGAATCGTTCTTCATTCGTAGTAAAATTTCTCGCGTCAGAGGAGACTTTCTCGTGTCACACCGACTGAAGAAACGAGGAGCGAGCGAAGAGTATGAAATTTTTTCGGGGAGCAAGCAGGGGACACGCTCTCCGTTGTGGAGAAACGAGGTTAAAGCGCGGCGACGTTTAAAATGAGTGGTGGCTGTGTCGAGAGAGCGGAGAGATAAATCTTCCTTCCTGCTGCTCTGTCGGATAAAGAGAACGATACATACGGCGCGAAGCGATAGAAAGGAACGCGGCGGGCGTGGGTGTTTTGTATTTTTTCACGTTTCTGGCCGTGTTGCCGTTGGACGGAGGAGAAGGCATCGTTGAAAAATACAGAAACGATGACAAAGATGTTTCTCATATTGTTCGCTCGGTCGTTCGGCGTGGAAAATAACGCGGTATTGAAACAACGTGCGCGCGCTGAGTATATTTTCTTTCTCACACCCCTTCGACAAACGCGGCAATAACGTTGCAGCAGCAACGCATTCTTCTTCGCCGAATTTTTATCGATCGTTTTTTAATCAGATTTTAACACTAAAATCATCGACTGATGAAACGATAATTATTGTCGAGCTCGTATCGCAGAAATTGAAGCGCAAAATACAGGGAAGAAAAATCGTATAAATAGCTAACTTCGTTAGCATTGATAAAAAGGCGATTAAGTATTATTTTAGCAGGAATATTTCACTCAAGTTTTAGCATGTCTGTTTTGAGAATCTCCAACAAAATTGTTTTCATCTTAAAAATAAATCGATGCGAGGTTTGCCGGAAACGATCGTAAATTAAGAAGAATCCATCTTCGAAACTAACGATAATAATCTTCGTACTTCCTTTCGACGTTCGCAAATGGTCGAGAAAAGAAAATTTCAGGTTTCTGTTACAAAGATTATTTTGTGTTTCGATTGTTCACGCTCGTTCTGAATTATTCTCCCTTCTCTCGATTGAATTTGTTTGTAAGAATATTTGACGATAAAGGAGAATTATTTTAGCATCTTTAATAATTCAGCGATGTTTAAAAAATTGTTTAACGTTTAGTGTCTCTTCTCTGTTGTTTAATATTCTTACAAATGAAGCACGTGATAAGTCAAATTGACAGAAAAATGAAATTTTGTTATTTCCAGTTACCATTCTTTCCCATTCGTAAGAATAGTTAGAATAATTTTTGTTCAATGTCTAATATCTCTACACATCTCTATTTTTTAATCACTTTAAGAATGTAAATCGATTGTAAGAACAAAGAATGTAAATGATTTAAATCGACAAATGAAAAGAATAAATATAACTTGCTAAAAATCCTCCTCTGTCGTTCGATACTTTTTCAGACAACTCAATTAAGAAAACACACGAAAAAAAAAAAAAGTTTTGAAAAAAAGGGAAAGAAACATCGAGATAACTCTTACCAATTGAAAATGTGTCTCTTCTTTTGTTTAAGAAAAAAACAAAATGAACAACGAGTACGTTCTTTCCCAAAGATGTTGGTTACGCGTGTTCCAGGTGCTGTCCCTTGGAAACGATATCCTCCCAGAGTACAAATTACAGTCACCTAGAATCGGCAAGTGGACCATACTACACTATTCACCCTTCAAAGCGGTCTGGGACTGGGTGATACTGCTGCTCGTATTGTACACCGCTATATTCACGCCGTACGTCGCGGCCTTCGTC
Source organism: Melipona beecheii (assembly GCA_032399605.1). Lineage (NCBI taxonomy): Eukaryota > Metazoa > Arthropoda > Insecta > Hymenoptera > Apidae > Melipona > Melipona beecheii. The sequence continues at coordinate 1,162,660 of JAUCMO010000309.1, read as the reverse complement.
CTGTCGGATCCGGATTACAACAGCAGGAAGAACAAAAAGTACAGTGACGATCCCATCGTCATCATAGACTTCATAGGTGAGACACGGAATCGACGATCGACGAACCGTGAATTTCTATGCATTTACGGAGAATTCGAACGAAGATTCGAAGTAAAATATTGAAAATACGACATGACACATTCTCGATTCACGCAGGTAGCTCGTTTCGCGCGGAAAAATTGCGCGGTGTCTTCTAATGAAACCGAGAATGAGATTTTCTACGTAGGAAATATAGCTACCTTTTCGAGAAAATCGAGTTCGAACGTCATCTGTCAATTGTGAATTGTCACACTCGACGGTTAATTCCAGATTGCACGGAAATGAACAATCAACGTGTGAGAATATGACACAATGAAATTTTTTAATGTAAGGCTTCTTTTTCAGGAAACTAGGCCTTAAATGTATTTCCTTAAAAATTGCATTAATATTCGTACGCTTGATAAATTCTCAAATTCTCTCAGAGACGAAGCGTCTTGCAAAAAAATTTTATTCAGTTTATTTTTGTCACGTAGAATCACTTCTTTCTCGGTTGTGAAATACCATGAAAACTGCAACACCCTGTAAACAGTAAATTCGATAAAAATTATAGAGGTATATATTTTTTTTTTTTATTGTAAGGAGGAATTATTTACTGCGTACAAAAAGAAACTGTGTAAATCGAGGAGCGAGTGTACAAACTTGTCGCAACATTTAATTGTGTGGACAAATTAATTACAATTTACAAAAGTATGAAATTGCATAAAGATTCGCAGTCTGGTGATCGATAGTAGACGAGTGATGCAAACAGGAATTCGCGCGTTGTCTGACCAACTAAGTCTTATTTCACTGCGCGTTCAGAGAGAGTTCGTAGCATTTATATCGAAAAAGGTCAGAGTTTACGGAATACGTGGGTGCTTTCCTAAGAGTATTATCTTTTAAGGGAAATAGCAATATTTGTTAGAACGAGCTCGATCGAGCGTAGAATCTTGTTTCTCGTAGCATTTCAACTGTTCAATTTGTCTAATAATAGAGATATTAATAAGACAGAAAGGGAAAAAGATATGCAAAGAATACAAAGATGTAAAAAGAAGAAAAGCAATCACACTTAATCGTATAGTGTCACGTAACTTTGAAGTTACATACTGATACGTTAATATTTTCTTGAATTTTTATGCACAGTTTGAAGACACAAAAATGCACAAACTACGTGTAATACACAAAAATATATAAAATATTCAAAATAGAGCACTTGTTACAACGTATAGTAGGCAAAAGAAATTTCTATTAGTTGCGTTGGTTATATAAAATATTGAATAAAAGTATTAAAAATATAAATTCGCAATCTACCAATTTCATTCCTACAGTTAAAATGTGGCAAAGTTCATCTTGTTCTGTTGCTTCTCTTTTGTAGTCAGGAAGATTATTCATTGCGATTGTCAATTTTTACCTCATACAGAAGAGAAAGTATTCTTCTACAAAGAGCAGAATTTTCAAAAATTATAAATTTATTGCTTATGGTATCTAGAGGCAAATGTTTGACGTTACACAAATTCTTTTACACACATAAAAGGAAATTCTGATTCCAGAGGGATAATTGCTATCAAATATATAAAGACAAGTTTCTTTTGAAAAAGTAATCTAATATATTATATCGTTTTAATGTTCACTAAAATATACAGTGTATGCCAGTTTTCACAGCACAATCGGAAAGGGGATGATTCTACATGAAAAAAATAATCCTCTTCTAAAAAAGGGAAACAACATCTTCCCATTTAGTTGATTAATAATAGTTGTAATAGTTTAAAATTAACTACATTAATGTAATAGTTTAGGAGATCGATGTGCACTTTCGTCAAGTTTGAAAATTCATTTTACACTTAAACTTGCCATCTAGGATGTTCCAGGATGAACAGTCGGTAGGATAGTCTACGTGCAAAAATAAATGATACAAAAAAATGATACAATGATAAAGTTTTCGAGAAACTAAACTTTGCCTTTACGCGCGTACTCGATAAATTGATTGTACCATGAAAACTGGGACACCTTGTATTTTGTTCACCGCCGAATTTTGTTATTCTCAAACGTTGGGATTCTTTGACGTTTCAGTCGACGTCACTTTCATAGTGGACATCATCATAAATTTTCGCACGACATTCGTGAATAGCAACGATGAAGTGGTGTCCCATCCTGGAAAGATAGCCGTCCATTACCTGAAGGGTTGGTTCATCATCGACCTGGTGGCCGCCATACCCTTCGACCTTTTTCTCGTTGGCTCCCACACTGACGAGGTAAGTTTCGTCGCACGCTCCACGTTTTCTGAGAATCTTCTTTCCAGGCTGAACCTCTGATCATCGTCAAATCACTTCCTATCGATCGCTCCTACCCCGGAGCGTTTCGTCAATCTCTTGCAAATTGGAACACCAAATCCCATCAAAATAATTACAACTTCCACTCGAGAGAAATTTTCCAATGTCTAAAGAGAAAAAGAAACGAAAAATGATAACGAGACTGGTTAGTAAGAATGGTAACAAGATTCACAGAAAAGTTCGCGGTGTTGAAAGAAACAAAAAGAAAGAGGGAAAAAAAAGGAGCACATTCAGTCGATGAAAATATATAGTTTCCGAAAGATATCGTGGAAAAGAAAAAAATTAACGCGAAACGTGAGAGTGATTTGACGTACGAGCAGATTTTCGGCTGAGGTTTCTTCTAGAATGTCGATGTTAGCTCGTAAATATGATTAGGATGACATGCCGAGCCCAAGTTAAGTGCCCATAGGTGTGTCTTTACCGGATTGGTGCTTAGTTCGTTTTCCCTTTTTTCGACGTTTCTCGGTGTTGAATGATTTCTCTTTTTTTCTTTGTCGAAAGTTAGTCGATTCGACGTATATTAAATGTGCACACAATGTACGTACCGGCAAACGAGAACGAACTTTAACGGATTCTCGTTGTCTGGAACGATTCCACACAAGTTTTCACATATGGTACACGTACGTTATATGACGATCGAACAATGTCGGAAATGATTTGAGAAACCAAAAAAAAAAAAAAAAAAAAAAAAAAGTTTGTTCGAGTAGAAAAATGTTTGCTTCAGTCAAAAATTTTTTTTTTTCTATCTTTTTTTTCATTCTCAAGAAAAAAAAGAAAGAAAGAAAGATACGAAAGAAAAAAAAAACGAGATAAAGTCGCGATAATAATAGTTTTCCAATTGGATTTGTACCTGTACACACACGTATGCATACACACTTGATCTATTACATGTGTAAGTAAGTTTAGTTCTCTCGCTGTGAAGATTTCTGCTCTGATTGTCGAAATGTTAGATTTTCTTTTTTTTTTTATTGTCAGTTCCTTGTCAAGGTTTCTCTTCTGTATTCTTTGTCCCGTGTCTTCGTTGATTTCTCACTTTATTTTCCACCGATTTTCTCGATTTCGTCAATATCGTTTCACGTTCGAACCGAATTTTTCTTTCTCCGTTTTTCGTTTCTCTCATGATTTCTCGCGCGTTTTCTTCTCGCCTCTTCTCCACGAGGGAAAGAAATATTAGCATACGCCTGTTCGTCTCGTCTGTCTTTCTTCTTTTTTTTTTTTTTCTTCATTTTGTTCTCCATCGGTGCTCGTTAGAAAGCAGGAAGAAGAGTAAGAAGAAAAAAACGAAAGAACAAAGAGGAAACGATTCGGAACGCGGAAATCGACCGCACGGCAGAAGAAAGAAAAGAGAAGGAACGTAGAAAAAATAATGATGCACCTGCTAGTAATCTATGTGACCCCTTTTCTCCTTGTGTTCTCTTGGCGAAGGAGCGAAAAAATAGGGCAGTGTAATTTTAATTGCGCGTGCACGAGAGTTTGTTTCACGAGCACGAGTGCGTAAGTTGAAGTCAATCCCACGTGAAAGCGCTGCCGAGGGTTTTATGTCTCGGCAAAACCATTCAGATGAAAATTCAATCTTCGATCTGACTGTCTTTTTTTTTCTTCTTCCACGATCTTCGAAGACATATATATATCTATATACATATATATAAATTAATTCCCATTTGTCTCAGTAATGACTATTTTCTATGGGAAAAAAGGAAAGACAAAATAAGAAAGAGTAATCCCCCTCTCTTTTTTTTTTTTTTTTTTTGTTACTTTACTCCTCTGTTTTTTTTTTACAAAAAAGAAAAAAAGAAATTAAAAAATTAAATCACGAAATCATTGAACGAACGAATTTTAACCTCAGTTTAACGTTTTCGTAGCTCGGCTTGGACAAGGACGAGGTTAGTTGACACACATACACACAGAAAAATTACTCACAGGCTGACGTTTCTTTTTCCTTCTTTTTTTCTATTTTTTTTTTTTCTCCTATTTCTGTTTTTCCTCTGATAAGAACGCAGGTTTCGATTTACACACCTTTTTGTTACACACTAATGATTAAAAGATTCACCAAACGCAGCCATGAATTTTTTCTATCTCTCTGTTTCTCTTACTGTCCTTCCTTCTTCACTCTGTCTGTTCTTTCTCTCTCTCTCTCTCTCTCTCTCTCTGTCTATCTATGTTTCTATCATGTAGAATTAACTGCTTAAGAAAAGAAAGGAAAAAATAAGAAGAAGAATGAGGAACACGTCCGATGTTTTTTCTTGCACAGAGTTTTTTTTCTTTTTCAATACAATACAAACCCAGTTTCTTTTCTCGATGTTCCACCGTCGATCTCCACGATCTTCACGCGTACACGTGTGTATGCCTATCTTGTACACCTACACGCACACACATGCGCGCGCGCGCACGCACACACGAGCCACGAAAAATCAGTTTACACAGACGAAAACTGTACAAGAAGAAAATTCGGCCAACTGCGACCCCACGCAATCAAGTCAAGGAAGATTTCGAGCGAAGTCGATCGACATCGAACGAGGGAAAGTGAAAACGTAGGGGGGAAATTCGAAGATGAAACTCTTTTTTTCATAAAATTTTATTCAGCTTCAAACAGCGTGTATAATCACCGAGCAAAATCTGTTTCCAGATATTTTGGAAACATTCCGCGGTATACAGGTCGATAGAAAGAAACGAGAGAGAGAGAGAGAGAGAGAAATGTCGATCGACTCGCTTCCGTCCTTCTAGCGACGTGAAAAATTTCTTGACGACGAGCCTTGAGGGAGCGTCTGCATGTTCACAGTAAAGTATTTTTTGCTGAAATAAAAAAAAATACTGTAAATAATAGTGATAACAACAGTAACAACGATCACGATAATGAGTATAACGAATGATAATAATGGTAATAATGTATCCACGTACGATCTCTTGGTAGAAGAATCGATTTGCATCGAAGTAATGAAAAAACCGTAGCGTTAAAAGATACCTATTTTCCTTTTTTTTTTCCATCCTCTCTCTCTTTTTGAGCTTGTAAAATACATATTTCTCTTTTTACCGAGAGAACAAAGTATGAACGAGGCGCAAACAGAAACGAGAGATATTTTCGTAATCAGCGTTTTGTAAGGTTAATTGTATATATTATATATATATATATATATATATATATATATATACACACCCACATGTTATATATATATATATATCCTAATTAGATAGTTGATAGCTTTAGTTGAATTATTCCTAACAAATATTGATCCACCAATATGTGTTACAAATGTGTGAAACGATCGTATCTTCTCTTCACAATTTTTTTTTCTTCTCTCTCCGTCGAATAATTTTTACTCACTTTCCCTTTTTGCTCACGTAGTGACGTAGAGACATTTGTCTGGATATATCAATACTTGTTGAGAATAATGCAAATAGTTAGAGAGTGTTTTTTGTAGTTAGTGGACCGACGAATTTTCCTCCCCTCCCATGTTTAAAAAAAATTTTTTCTCACATGTATATATAAATATATCGATTTGATCGAAATAAGTCGATCGTAATCCATCTAAATTGCGTGATTATAGATGATGCGGTTCGAGCCTAATCAGAGATTAAATGATAGAATAAGTACTATATTAGAGAGATGGCTGGCTAACGAAGAAGCTTGTTAAAAACAACCACATTGTTTTTCGAACGTGCTCGATAATCCGCGGGAAATCCGTTTTTGTTTCGTTTACATCTGTTACACTTGAGCTTCTCTATTCTTCTTTTTTTTTTTTTTTTTTTTTGTTATCTCTCTCACTCTGTTCAAATTTTTTTTTCTTTTTTTTTTAAAGATGCAAGGTGCAGTTACGAGAGACTTTTTGATTTTTAAATCTTAATTGGTATCATTGAAAACGATGATTCTGCTACGATTCTTGAATTTTCGTGCTTCAGTTTAGTGAAAAAAGAAAAGAAAGCTGTTTGAAAAACTTAAACGAGAAATTGTGCATACCAACGAGACTTTTTTTCTATATCTATTTTGTTTAAACAGAAGAGTTTTTATTATTCTTTTAAAATATATTTCGAAAATGACCCAAACTGAGTTAATTTTGTTACAAATATCAATCACAGAGAATTTAATCTGTAAAATAGAATTAAATTGTTAATTAGAAACTGTTTAGAAACAATTAAACTGAGTTAATTTTCTAGTTAATTAAAGTACTCAGCATTCGCGGATGATACATTTATAATATATTTGTGATAATAGTCTGCAGTACATCGAGTATTGAAACCGAGTAATGGTTTAATATCGAACGTTGAAAATATAGGAAATGTTAAACCTCAAGCGTATACGTTGTTAATTACATGCATTATTACATTCAATATTACCTTCTTCAATTGTCTAAGACTTAATAGTATCACATTAAACGTTATAGCGAATAAGAATTTGTTAATTACTGTTCTGTGGCTGCACCTGGTAAACGAATTTGAGCTTCGGGGCTGCAGAAACACCATTTCGACCATCCCCTAATAACAATGCAGAAGGAACAGTATCGAGATAGAAGCAAAATGGCTCGTAAGAAGTCAAGTCCATTGTTCTAATATTCAGTGATGTCGATAAATGCTCACACGACACGCGTATCTTTAAAGTATTCTTGACAGTACTTTTATTATACGTAACAGCTGAAACTAATAGCTAACGAAAATATAATTTATAATTGAAAACTAATATAATGAAGTACTTATAATTAATAATTAATAAAAGTATATAGTAACACTTTCGTGCACACATGATACACATATTGTGTGAAACATTCAGAAGTTGTATTACAACTGTAATAAAACAGAACTGTTGTGATCACATTGGAACGAATCTGAAAGTGTATGTGGGATTACAAGATACGACGATGCAACAAAAGAAAGTTTAACAAGCTCAATCCGGTGTGATCCATGAGTCATGAACGTCGTCCAAGTTTTCCACTGTATCAGGTCATGCAGAAAGTTCTCTTTTCGATTTCAAAGTTTAAATTTAAGTAATTAAGAGTCTGCCAAAAGTTAACAAGCCTGTTCAGAATTAGATAACAGCTAAAGTTTCGTTAAATAATTATTGACGTTTTATAATGTAGCTACTAAATTATCGAATTTCATTGCTCGATAATCAAATTTATATTTGTATTAATAGAGTCTAGTTTAGAAATAATTCTAAACATTCAGTTTTGTGCAAAATACACGATCGCGATGTTACGAATATAAAAGCAAACTTTCAGTTTGATTACGTTTGTCATTCGAAGACGTTCGTAGAATTGAATTTACCTAGTTTTAAAAACTTTAGATTCGATAGAATTTTATGAAACAATAATAAAGTAAAATGAATTGTGAATAATTGATGAATTTTAATAATTTAACACACATATCTGAACAATATTACATAAGATTTAAATGACGACTTGTCATACGAAATATCTTCTATTTTCTACATACATTCTTAGATTTGTTTCAAACTTAATAGTATGTAAATGTCTAAATAACACCAAAGCACAGTGTTTTCTACAATCTGACGTCTAAAATAAATTTCCTGTCGCGGTAACAGTTTCCTTTTATTATATTCTCAAAAATATGAATTAGCACAGAAATCCACAGTCTATTCACGATAGTTCTGTTTCATTACACGCGATTAATATTTAAGAATGTTTCGTGCAACACGAATAGTATATTCATAAAATATTCTACAGGTGTTTGAATACTTTCGTAACGATACTGAGTATCTTAAATACCAAAATATAACTAGATACACGTCTTTTTCGTCTTCTAATCTAATCACGATTTTAAAAAATGATAGCATAGTCCAGGAAGATAATCGAAAGAAAAGAAAGAAAAGACAACTAAATTGAAGGTAGACAGTTTTTAAGAAAATTTTGACGAAAAATCACACGCGCGTACAAAGTACGCGTACACGTGCACACGTAAAGTGAAATGTAACGAACACAAGAAGACACACGTACACACACATTTAGAAACAGAACGACACGCGAAAGACGCAGAGGATCACATAGCGACACAACGAAACGCATCCTTCCCCCGGGAAACGAAAGATTTTTCAGCGGGATTTTGTAACGATCGTATGTAAACTTTTGGCGTTCTTTTCTCTCTCTCTCTATCTCTCTCTCTCTCTCTCTCTCTCTCTCACTCTTTCTCTCTCTGGATTATCCACTCAGTCAATTCTCTCTCTGTTGGTTTCCCATTTTTTACGTTTGTCGAGCTTCTTTTCGTATCTCTTTTCCATTAATTACGCTTCTGTTGCAAGCTATTGTTGTGTTTATATATGATTAAAAAAAAAAAAAAATGAAACAATCGTACAAGCCCGGCCTAATATAATAATTTTTGTGTGTATAAGTATTATTACCAATGTTTCAAATAATTTCTTCGTTCGGTGTTCTTTTAACACAAAACTTGTTTTGTAATTTACGCTTCCAATACCAAAAAAAAAAAAAAAAAAAAAAATAAACAAACAAACAAACCGAGAATTCATACTCCTTGTTGTATCATGTTTTTTGTAATTGTGTATCTGGATATTTTTTTGCATACACGATTATAATGCGATCATGTGTGTTTTCTATCGCTTGAACGCTTCGTCTTTCTTTCCATTAACTGTATCTTGTGTATAATGATCAAACGGGTTGCTGGGTGATAGTTAACGCGCAGGGGATTTCTTTTTGGTCACTGATTCCTGGCTGATCACTGTACGTTCGAAGATTTTTATAAATCCGTTTTATTGAATTCATCGAACGATCTACTGTACGTTGAACAAAATATAATTCTCTTTGAAGGCAAATTGATTAACTCTGGTTTTTATAAAGCAAAATTTAGTTACTTTTCATTCTTCATTTATTTATTGTAATCAATAAATGACAATTGCAATATTTTAACATTTAATATATTAATACAATATGTATTATATATAATTTAATTACGATAAAATAATTTATTTATTATAATATGCATCTTTAGTAAAGTTTAATAAATTCATAAAACAAGATTTCTCCATTGAAACATTGAATGTTATTAAATTGGGGCACATCGACTCTTATGTTAAGTAAGATTCAATCAAAATAATTTTCATTTCATTCAGTACACGAGCATTTTGTACATGTATTTAATATTTCAGATTTGCTAAAATTATTAGTTACAGAGTGCGAAAAGTCTTTGAATGAATTTTCCAATTAACAAAATTATTCATGAATTAAAAAATTGCCCAAGTAAAGTAAAAAGTGTCTTCTTTATAAAATCATTTCAGACACATTTTTCCTAAATTGAATAGCGAAGAGAAGAAACGAGGAATGTCACAAATTTGTTTTATCAAAAAAAATTGAGATTTTTATTCAATATTTCGGTGTACTAATAGAAGTTAATACACCAAATAGCTATCTTAACAATTTAGACATTATAATAAATTGTATTTGATAGTTTTGTAGTCTTCTTTACGAAGAACGAACAAAATGTACTATTATTAAAATCACGAAAAATGGATATTCCACGTTTCTTTTCCTTGCTCTTCAATTTCACGTAAATTCACATGAGAGAATTACACGAATATTCTGACTATAGGTCAATATCAGAGTGATTCTTTCTTTGAATTCTCTGATCTAAATTCATCTTTTAAAATACGGATTTTGTATAAAAATTCGCAGTCGATTAATAACATTCTGTGTTTTAAAAAAGAAGCCTTGTTTCGTTCACGGAAAAATAACACGAATAATTGCAAATTGCAAGGGAGATTTAAATGATTAATTATCCATAACATCAATTATCGTTATTGTCCCGTGCATTGGAATTTATATAGTTGATCAGCGGTGGCTTCTGAGAGATTCATACGCGCTGATCACATCACTGGCAAAGTTTCGTGGAAGCTCGAAATATTGTAATCTAGGAAACTAGAACCCATGACGTTATCGAATTCCCAAATCGACAAACTTATGAATCATTGGACCTCCGAAGTAGCAAATAAGCTAAATTAAATTACAAATTATCGAATGACGATATATAGATTATTAATTGCTCGAACTATCGTACACCTAAATCAGCTGGTTAATTACGGACTATCGAATTCCCAAATTAACGAAGGCGTGAGTCACCGAAAAGTCAAAGTTCGAAACTTTCAAGTTAACTTCTCACGATCCATGCATCAACGGTTTTGATGGTTCTGAACTACGTGATATTTATTCGTTATATTAAAAACTGATAAAAAATGGTAACGAGTTAAAAAAATATTGCAAATTATTGAGAGGTGTTATATTAAAAAGTTACGTGTTATTAATTACTCGAATTATCGTTTACTTAAATCAGATAAATTATAGATCATTCAATTTTCACTTTTTCAAATTAACCTATATATATATATATATATATATACACATCATCGATTTTTTAAAAATGTAAAATATTTCACTCGTAATAGAGGAAATGTTCGATAAACCTACGATTATCCTGGATGCGTATTTAGATGACTAATCGACAAATGAATAATTGAAATGGCTTAAAACAAATGGAAATAATTTCACTGTAGAAATGTGATTGTTCAGTATTGTTTTTTAATCTTTTCATGACTAGATCTACCAAGATTGTATCTTTGCAATGATCCCTTGAAATTTGCTGAGAAATTTTTGTTTCATCATTTTATTGAACTTTGAATAGATTTAAATGACAAAAACTGCACTTGCACTCCAGTACCACAGTTCGTCTCACTGAAAGGTGAGAGAAAGGTTGCCCAGAAGCAACTGTTCTGACTAGGAAATGAAGACGACTTTTTTGCCATAAAATTTCATTGATCTGCAAACATTTGAATCGATACAAAACAAATTACAGGCGCGATCGCTCAGTACCAGACAACGCCACTCCTACTCGAGGTCTACCTCTCACGAATCACGTGACCCAAATCAACCAATCGCTAATTTTCGTTGCATCAGCGTTGCACCTGAAGAAGCCCGATTTTCTGGGTTACCCCCGCTAAAATCACTTTCAGTGATAAAAATTCAAGAAATCTTGTCATTTGGTCCCTAACGTTCAAAGTTCAATAAAATGGTAAAAAGAAATTGTACAGTAAGTCTTAGGGACTTGTTGTAAAGGGAAAATTTCAATCTTGAAGACCATGGTAGATATAATTATGAAAAAAATTTTTTTTAGTATTTTTAGAAATGTTTAAATTTTTACGATTCGAACAATTACATCATTTCCTCTAATGTCTAAATCTAATGTTCAAAGCTCGATAAAACGATGGAAGAAAAAAAAATCGTGCAACGAGGTTTAAAGACTTCCATCTTCAATATTCATTTAGTCATGAAAAGAAATATTTTCTTTGTAAAAATAAATATAAATATCTTTGAAGAACTCAGGATTGTATCAAAGTAGAAGCCATAAAACAAGACATCAATTGTTGTACGACTTTTTTCACAAAGTAACAACAGTTTAAAGTATCGACAATTTTTCGTCGTTATCGGTTCGTTACACGGTGCAGAGACGCAAACTATGCAGTCGTCAGAACACGCATCCACAATGTTCAATATTGAATTTTAAAACGCTGACGCTCAGATGACACTCGCATAACTTCGGCTCAGTTGTATTTACAAACGAGAAAACACCTTCGCTCGCAATTTAGAGCAACGTTACGTATATCCTTTAACGATCGCGAGCATGTCCGGACACTCGATTATCCAACTCGCTGTTCCAACAATTCAGGCTATCAATTATTCGACGATGGTTTATCTAGAAGCATCCAACGACGTTGGAGTCGTTTCAGTAGCGAGATAAGATCGCGTTAGACAATAAGACGGAACACTATGTGTGTGTGTGTGTGTGTGTGTGTGTTCGAAGCTTCCACGACGCTTTCCACGGTGCACCAGTTCGCGTGGTGCATCGTAATAACGTTCGCCCGCGTTATCATTCGTTGCTATCAAACGTCCTCGGATATTCTTGGTAATCCCCGAGGCCGGATAAAAGACGACTGACTCTCTCTCTATCTCATCTCTGGCCGGGTCGATGGTTGACTGACACATCGTTTAGCAGATATCAGGCAATAAATTCGCGGCCGAACGTTCAAAGCGAACGGATGTTCAGAACCAGCCAAGTAAAAAACCAGAGATAATAAAGTCTTAAAATATATCTGTCCTCGATCGATTCTTTTCTCGGCCGGCCGAAGTCTCATTGCCATCCGAGGAATGTATTTGATTAGACAAGGGGTTTTTATTTTTTCCCTTTTTTTTTTTGGTTAAATTGTTGGAGTATAATTAATAAGTGAGAGTTAAAAGAACTAAAGTGTTTTGGTCCGCTGAATTTTCTTTGCTGTCTGTAGCTTTTCAAGTCGCATACTTGCAGTGTAGACTGTGGATTTTTATGCAAATTCGTGTAATATAATAATTGTAATTCACGCGTAATATAATAATTGTAATTCATTGCGTAAATTCACGCATCGTTAATTTTAAATATATGAAAGAAACCTCACAAAAATTATGTCATCTGCCAAATATTGTAAAAAGCACGACAGATATTCTCTACATTTATTCAGAGATGTCTAATTTTTCTACAAATGCACAAAAATCCGCAGTCTAGTAATCACTGTGAGGAAACGTATTCTTGAGAAGCATACTGTCTCGAGCAACAGTTCGCGTTGAAATAAACAAATTAAAGCAGCAAAAATCCTTTTCGATCGGACATTAATCAACATTTCAGCGGAGAATAAAAAGCATTTTCAAATTTTACTCGGTAAAATTGCGCATAACGCAAAGATAATAAACCTGACCAACCTTCCTTATATTTTATAATATGACAATATAAAACAATACGTATATTTGCAGACTACGATCAATATTTGCTTCTAACTTTGTAACGGAATGTTTATAGCAAAACTCTCCCTTATCTTCGCCTCTATATTATGCTCGCACAGTTTAACATTGATAGAAACACGTACAGTGAAAAATTTGCCTAAAAGGAATTGGAGATACCCGATTGAAATAAATTTCAGTAAACGAGTCGAGCACTATATTTTTGGATCAATTGAAAATTATTCATTGAAATGTTGTACTTTTTTGGATTAATTAAAACAGCGTAATTATCGCCGAGCAGCCCATGCAAGCAAGTATCAAGTTCGAGATTAACCGAGCTAGCGATACTATTTAGACGAATGGTTCAGTTTTTCGTTGGAGTACGTACGTAGTCAAATTTTTGCATGATAGTGATTCGTTGACGAACACAGTCCAGTCGTTCCGATCGAACGGTTCTGCTAATCGAATCTCGAACCAACGACAGGTAAGAGAATTCTATCGAAGAGAGAAAAAGAAGCATGAGTATTCACCGAGCAGAATGTTTGCAACGGTATTGTTATGGTTGTGAATGCATAACTTACGTATACTTGCAACTGATCCTTACGACTGACTGCTCGCGGCGTTGAATCTTGATCGTGATGATTGAGAACGATCAACGATTCGCCACGTCGATCTCGATCGATCGAAATGTTTGGTACATACAATTGACACGTACACGTGGAGAGAATAATTTTCGAAGCAATGATCACAGGTTCTGCGTGGATGATTTTTCGTTTGAATTGACACGATGACATTAGAAATCGAAGGATTGCTAAAAGTATTTGAAAAGATAAAAATTGGTTTGTATACGTTTGAAAAGGTAATTGAGAACGTTTAATGGATACAGCAATTTCTAAACTAAAAATTCGAAATTACAAAGTAATAAAACGAAAATAAAAATAATTTAAAAAGTTAGTTCTTTAGTATCGATATTTCACGGAAATATTTCCAAATTAAAAAGTTCTTGAAGCATCGAGTTTCTTAGAGTTCTGAATATCTTTTCATACAACTGTAACGAAAAATATTCTTCAATTGATAAATCAAACTCACACGCTTGTCCACGTGTGTTCTCATCTCAATATTAGTAGCAATGAAAAGTTATTTATATGAAACCTGTGATTATTGGTTCAGTTATATTCTTCACTGTAGCATCGATACATTGTGAATAACATCCATACAATAGAATGTACGTATTCCTTCAACCACTTGTACTATGAGCCACGAGATGTGTTTCGAGTGGATCTTACGACTAGTAAGTACTATGATTACCACTTTTTTTTTCTTTTTTTTCCTCTTTGTTTCTTTTTGTCTGTATCATAAGAGATTTGCACATGAATTTGTGTCCAATCGAACGTAGGTAACGCAATTACTAAAAACAGGAGTTTGCAATGTTGAAGGTAATAACGTTCGTTGAAACTCCCATGAGAATACAACGGGCGAGACTATTTGCCCGATTAGTCAGCCAAAGTTTCTGCAATTTCCATTTTTAACATGTTTGTAAATGCAAATTTCAACGTCGAAGCGAAAAATTAAACAGAAGGAAAAAATTTTCCATTTGTTTGTTTCATTCTTTTCCTTCGTGACTGTTAGATGATTTTTAAGAAAGCAAATATCAGGCCAAAAGAGTAACGTTTATTAATCGATATGTAATTGACTTTAGCTGTTCCTAAAAATAAACTTTTCTCTAAATTATCGAAAATGAAATAGTAAGAAAAAAATGTCATAGGACAATATATTGAAAGTTATTAATCGTTATATTTTGTTGCTATTAATTATTGGCAATATTATTATTGATGATGATAAAAATAAAGTAACGAAAAACAAAATATTACGGATATTACGGATCGTTTTTTATAGAAGAGGTTATTAAATATTGCGAAGCTTCTGGCTGACCTAAAAGTGACCGACGCGACGTCTCGATCGATCGAACTCGAGAACGACAGTCGGCGTGCTAGAGATTCCTCGTAAGAGAACCACGATTACGGCAATAACTCAGACTGTCAAACTGACTTTGGCGTTGTTGCAACGATGGAAAAGACGGTTCGATACAAAAAAAAAAAAGAAAAAAGAAAAGAAGATTGATTACGTGGAATGCTTATTGTTAGCTGTGGAACGTTTGTGCATCTAGGCCGGATCAATTATTTATTACGTTTTCAACGCACGTTACATTTTTCATCGAGTCGCTGTATTCGACCAGGATAGAGTCCAACATGTAAAACATATAGAACAGTATAACGTGGTAACTGGACTGCGAATGTTTATCATACTTACGGTGAGTAGAAAATTTAGACGTACAAAATAGAGAAAAATTTAAATTAACGCTAATTAATTTAGGTATGAGAACTACGATTCCTGTGTTAAAAAGGAAATTAGAATGAAAAATTTGTTTTCTGTTATTAAATGTTATGTTGTGAGAGTTAGAAGTATATAACAACGTGAATTTATAATGACAGATTGACATCGAAAATATATAAAGAGAAAAAAGTTATTTTTCCAGGCTGTGAGATTGTCTATATATATTTTTTTTAAATATAATTAAAAAGAACTTTTTTGTTAGAATACTGAATATTATAAAAAGCTTGGATGTTTCGTATATTTTCTTCTTGTCCCACAAATATATCAAAATCTTCACGCTACTTGTTACAATACTTATTGTTCATAAATGAAAAAAATTTATTATTAAGAAATACCATAAAGAATTAAAAATCAAATTGAAAAATTAATTAAATAAACTGCAGCCTAGTTGTAAAATTCCCAATATTCAGAGATGCCAACGAATTAAATAATCAAAATTAAAGATTAAATCCAAAAATAGATTGAATAAACGTTCGCAGCCCGGTTATAATATTCACAGACCTAAAGCAAACCTTCATACTTTTCAATATTCCAAAAAAAAAAAAAAAAAAAAAAAAAAAAAAACTTTCATTGACTGCAGAAAATTACTTTATTCAATTAATTTTTCGAAAATATCATAGAACAAAGAAAGAAAAGAATCGCCTGATATATTCGCAAGAGCAATCGAATTCGAAACGTCCGCGTAACGTTTACGTAAACATTCATGAAATTAATGAAATTAATGGAAATGTTCGATTGATGGCCAAAGTCAGTTCACTTTAGCTTCGACGGAAATACTCGAGTAAAGAACCAAGAGTGTCGTACGGCCGAGCGTGAGATCGACAAAGTGTGACGTGTTCTTTGCAGACGACCACCTTGATAGGACTATTGAAGACGGCTCGTCTTCTGCGACTCGTCAGAGTAGCCAGGAAGATCGACAGGTACAGCGAGTATGGAGCCGCGGTTTTACTCCTTTTGATGGGCACCTTTGCTCTTAGTGCCCATTGGATGGCGTGCATATGGTGAGTCTCGCGGTTTCAAACAGCAACCCTTAAATGTACAGTGTCTTCACTTGATGACGTGTCTATCCATGAAAATCAAATGGATTGTAATTTGAAAATTTTTTAAATTGTCGATTAAAATTTAACAGAACCATAATTTTACTCTTTGTTGAAGTATCTTACTTTCAAAAGAGTAAAATGAAATAGAAAAATGGCACTTTGAACATCGTGATAATGTGATTTAGTTACATAAAATTATAACCAGAAAGATTCAGATTTTATTTTATTTTTGTAAGTTAATATGTAATAAAAAGAAATGGTATTTACATTTCTTCTCTTCATAACTATTTTTTTGATTTTTACAAAACCTCAACAACTTTTCTAAGTCTTGTATCTTGGCATTTGAACACCTTGAAACACTGTTGTGACATTAAAATAGAAAAATTAAGAAAAGTGTGTTCCTTACATTTTTTCACTTGGGGAAATCATACATTTAAGGGTTGAAAAAGTTAATTCGCAAAATAAACCGACTTAGAAACGAAATATTTAGAAATTTGATAACTGAAGGGTTCAAACGCCAATCACGTTAAAAACAATTTACGGCATGCAAATATTTTCGTCAGTCGATGAAACGGTTGATATAATCATATTACAAATGTGAATATAATAATAGTATAAATAATATTATTGCTGCATAAATATATTATATGAATATAATTAATGTAATATAATAATTAATTAGTATGATAATGTATTACACAAATTTACATAATTATAGAATATAACATAATGCAAATTGTATGAATATAATAATTGGAACACTATTACAGCAAAATTATCCCATTGACTGAAAATATGTCTGTGCAGTTTTTCTTTGATGAAAAATAACTCACACTGACTAGCTTTCGAACTCTTCTAGATTCGATCACAACTAACAAGAAATAAAATAAAATAGCGAAGGAAATGAAATAATATACAAATCGAACAGGAAATGTTTCGTGAAATAAAATAGGAATTGTTTCGTTTGAAGGTACGCCATAGGAAACGCGGAGAGGCCAACGTTGAAGAGCAAAGTCGGCTGGCTGGATATCCTGGCCAACGACACGCATCAGTTTTATTTTCACAACAACACCGGAGGGCCGAGTATAAGGGTATGAATAATCTCACGAAACAGTAGATTCATTTTTAACGTCGTTTCCTCGTGGCCAATCACGCCTCACGCGAAACAATCAGAACGCTCGTTTTATTATTCTATTAAAGAATCGAATACTGACAGCCCCATTGATTGATCGTTCCGACTAAATGCCTTCCGTTTGTCCATTTTCTAGAGCCGCTATATCACAGCACTGTATTTCACCTTTAGTAGTTTAACATCGGTCGGCTTTGGAAACGTGGCTCCAAACACCGACGCCGAGAAGATATTTACTATAATCGTTATGCTAATCGGATGTAAGTATCGACCAGAATAACGTAATCGTGTCGTCACGAGTCTCTCGGTTAATCATTGTCGCCTCTCTCTTTTTTTATCACGTTTGAACTCAATAATAATAATTATTAATAGACAAATTTGAACTTGATAATGATTATTAATAGAATGTCGATGCAAATTTGACGTTTTTAAGAATGTAATTGAATCTGGTTTGGCGCAAGGAAAAAATTCCACTCTTCAAAATTTGAAACGTCGTATATTTGATTAATTGAAACATATTGTTGGACACTTTGCTGATAATTATTATTTGTACATAATACATAGAGAGAATTACGTAATATATTTCTACAATCTCCATAATATAATACGAATATAAAGAATTATCTACTAATTATTATGTTCTAACAATTCTAAGAATATTATATAATAATTATTATTTATTAAAGAGAATTATATCGTAATACTCATATCTCTGTATAATCTTTCATAAATATATCTTATTATATTTCAATATAATGCAACATTATAAAGAATTAAATAACAATTATTATATATTACACTTAATCCTGACAAACAAATTAGAAAATAATTCTAACTTGTCTACAAATGGATTAATCGAGCAATTCACTTTGTTCCAGCTTTAATGTACGCCAGCATCTTCGGTAACGTCTCGGCGATTATTCAGAGGCTTTACAGCGGTACAGCAAGATACCACACGCAGATGCTTCGAGTTCGCGAGTTCATCAAGTTCCATCAGATCCCCAATCCGCTCCGTCAACGGTTGGAAGAGTACTTTCAACATGCTTGGACGTACACGAACGGAATCGATATGAACAGTGTTCTGAAAGGATTCCCCGAGTGCCTTCAGGCGGACATCTGTCTTCATTTGAATAGAAATCTTTTAAACAACTGTAGAGCCTTCGAGGGTGCCAGTCCTGGTTGTTTAAGGTATTAACTGTAACTGTGTGAAGTAAATTTCTAGTGAAATTTTAATCTAAAGTACGATGTTCGTCGACGGTACGAATTATTGAAAGCCACCATAATTAAAGGATCACTAAATTATTAATTAGATTTTTCAGTATTTAAATTATATTTCTTTAACTATTAAACAATTATATAAATTATTAACAAATTACAGATTATATAAATTAAAATCAAAATTCTATCAGAATTATACAAAATTATTAAATAATTATATAAAACTGTATTTCTTTAATTATTTTCGCGAACATATGTATTTACATAAAAATCCATGACATAGATATAATTTTTGTGGATCGGCGTATAGAATTAATCAATTGTACAAACGTTACTCGTAATGTTTATGTAATATAAATATAATAATAAAAATACATAATATACATAATGAATAAGTGAAACAATATAAAATAACAAAATAGTATAAACATTATGTATAATAATATGTATATAATATAAACGTAATGAATTATATTTAATCAATTGACTAACGTTGTCCCTCTTCTCTCGTCAGGGCGTTATCATTAAAATTTAAAACGACACACGCACCGCCCGGTGACACGTTGGTCCATCGAGGAGACGTGTTAACGTCCCTGTACTTCATATCGCGCGGCAGCATAGAGATATTGAAGGGCGACGTGGTGATGGCGATCCTGGCCAAGGACGACATATTCGGGGAGAATCCTTGCATATATCCGACCGTTGGCAAAGCGTCATGCAACGTGCGCGCATTGACGTACTGTGATCTGCACAAGATACACAGGGACGATTTACTCGACGTTCTGGCCCTTTATCCGGAGTTTTCCAATCACTTTAGCCAGAATCTCGAGATCACGTTTAATCTGAGAGACGTACGTATACTTTTCACACGCTCTTCTCTATTCATAGTGATTCATAGTGAATTCAATATCAAAGTTTGGATTTTAATTGATAAAGAGGGAAATTTCAATTAAAGAAGGTATCAAGTTAGTTTATTTTCTGGAAGGAAATTTAATTATTAATTATACTTTTCCCAAACTTGCTATTACAGACGCTCCTTTTTAATTGTCCATTGTTCATTGTCTTTGAAAATTAACTTCGAATATTGAGAAATGTACAAAACGTAGAATTGATCGATCTAACTGCTAAAAAAGGTGCAATCGTGAATTTTAGTACTAGAGAGAAATGATAAACCTGCTTTTCCGATTTCTTAAAAATTGTAAATAAACTGTGAATCTCTCGACGAATGCAAATTCTTAATTAAATCAGTATATTAGTCGTAAATTCGAATTAATCGTCAATGATTAATTAACGAGACTTTGTATCGATTCGCAGGAAGAACAGGCTGGTGTCGACCCAATATCAGCAAGGTTTCCTGTCAGTACTCCAACGGACGTCGATGTCGACGCTAGGAGATTCGCTTTCCGTCCACCAAGATACCGTCGAGGACCCGGTGGTCCTGGCACCAATCTTATACCCACTGGTCGACAAGACTCCTTGCAGGGTGATCAGGAAGACTAGTAAGAATTCTTTAATCGAAAAACTCACAGATAAATCAAATCTTCGTCCTGCGGTGGGTTTCGATGAAACGAACGGACCGCTCGTTCGTTCTCTACCTTCATGAAATTATAAAAGTTATAATACAAGTATAAAACAAGTAGAATGAGATCCGATTATCATGATGTTGGTCAAGTTTGAAACAAATTTTAAAATATGTGTAAAAATTACAAGATATTTAATATAATATTTAATATATCTCGTCACGAAGATCATAAGAGTATTTAAAGAGCCACAGTTCGTCAATATCCAACAAGATTAGCTTTGATACTTATTACATGCTTAACATGACTACTCATACTATATATTGGATTTTTATTAAATATATGTTAACATTGAATATCATTTAACTTCTATTTTATCCTACATTTTCAGATTGAGTCTAAATTTTACCTAAATGTCTCATACGGTTAATAAAACTTTAAAATGTTACGTTAACATAAAATACATAATATATTCATGAAAGATCTTCTATAATAGACGGTCGTATACTTTTATCAGCCACTATAGTTCAGCCCTTCAGGGACGATGTTTATGGATCGTACTCAAAACAATATTACATTTATTTAATAATACACAAACCGCTTAAAGCTCTAAAAATTATTATTAAAAAATGATTATTATTCATCGATTATGAACCTGCCTAATTATCAAAAAATCTAAATCGTCGAAATGAAGAACGAACGAGCATCCCAAACTTCGATCAATCTAAACGCATCATTATTCAAACTCGTGTTCATATTCGTTTTTTCTTGTTACGAAAAAACAGCGACAAAGGAAGTGGTCATGGTATTCTGGAGTTCAGTACCGATAAAGCCGGCCAAGACGTAACACCATTGAACCTAGAGTTTGACGAGCCAAAGCAAAGAAGCTCCACACTGAACTCCATAACCGGTGAGAGAAAAATCGCGTACACGGTCGATTCTTTCTTTTTTCTCTTTCTCTCTCTCTCTCTCTCTCTCTCTCTCTCTCTCTCTAACTCGATTTCTTTTTCATTCGGAATAATACCTTCTTTTTTACCGATTCTCCCTTTCTTTGTCTATATATATATATATATATATATATATCTCCCTCTCTATCTACCTATCTCTGTCTTTCTCTTTCTCTTTGTCTCTCCTGTTTGCCTCTACTTACTGTCTGAGGAATGTTGTTCTCTGCACGACACATAGAAATATTCTCTCAATATTTCGACTTTACTCGGTTTCGAACGTTTACTACACACCCCGACGTTGGAAGATCCTTATGATTCAGGAAGGAACTTTTGAATCATTGCTTCGCAAAGATCATTATAAAAAGTACTTCAAGAGGCCTAGATATAGTCCAGGCTTGGGCACGTTTTATTTGAAATAAAACGAGAAACGACTAAGTTTGAAGTATCGATATTTGTTTATTTAAATAAAATGACGAATAATTTAAAATCCGTATCTGTGATGAGTTAAACAAAGAATAACAATCAATTCCCCCACACAGTGTTACGTTGATTAATTTGAAATAATTATTTTCATATTTACTGGAATATTATTTGAAGCGTCTGTTTAATTTTACAACTATATTCACTGAATGTTTCAATTATACATTTTTCGGAATAAACTTGGAATAATTATTTAAAATGAAAAATAGAAGCATTTACAATTATGATTTTCCACGCATTGTTACATTTGAAGCAATAATTCTTATGTGCTTTAAATAAATTTTTTTAATACATATTACAGTTATTACGTGTATGGATCATTGTCGAATAAAATAAATTTCCATGTACTATCTTATTTCATTTTCAATACTTTTTACTTGCTACTATGACGTCATTGACAATTATTTCAATAAAATTCATTCAAATTCATTTAAATAGAGATAAAACAACTTTCTTTAACAGCCTTGTCAATTTCTTTTAATAACGAAATAATCTAAAATATTATAGTTGTAGAAATTAGTTCGATACTTTTATGTAGAATTTTAGTAGTATCGTATAAATCGCCACAGTTATAAAACGCGAAATAGATCATTGCACTTTTGACTTTCAATTAAACATTTCTCAAGGATAATTTAAACGTGCCCGAATCCGAGTATTACCACAAAAACTTGAAAATTGGAAAGTGGAGGAAGTTGAACAATTGTTAAACGAAAAGTCTCCCCAAATTCAAAAAGAACTTGTTCTACAGCACCTCAGAAAACAATTTTCAAATTATCGAAATCATCTGAAAAAAGCATATAAATAAACTAACGCATATAATTATTTCAAACAACATCTCCAGCCAGATAAAATGATATATTATTCGATTCATTATTCTCGAAGTAATATATCATTTGGACAATGCCCAAGCCTGATACAGTTCTCGGAACGTTGTATATAATATATATATATATATATATTTTATTGAGAAGCTCGGCTTGCCCCTTTTATCCCTTTTGTCTCTCTCTCTCTCTCTCTCTGTCTCTCTCTCTGTCTCTCTCTCTCTATCTATCTCTTGTATATTTATTACTCAACTCGTTACACGAGTTTGGACCATTTCGAAATCTCCGACGAGTACCGATTTTACCGGATAACAACACTATTGCGAGAAAAGGTAACTCCGAATCTTACATCGCAGAGTGCAGTAATCGCAGTTTTCCTCTAATATAACTATTATATACACAGTAGTCCTGGAGTGGAAGCGGTGGGATAGTGAATTATCCTCCTTTTTCTTTTTTCTTTTTTTCTTTTTCTTACTAACACCCTATGTGATTTGAATACTATGCGATTTTCTTCCCCTTTGTTTTTTCGCTCGCTTTAATCAGCTTCGTTAAGAGAACGACTATTCTGCTGGAAGAGCTTACTAGTATTCTCTCGTTTGATAAATTTATTCCTTCACTAGTAATTCTATGATGTTGATTTTGTTGTAATAATTTTCATGAAATCGTGAAGGAACTTTTTTGTACGCTGATAGGCTGCGAATAAAACTCTTTTCTCTTTCATTAGTCATTTTATATTACATGTATATTAGTAGTTTCATTATTAGTAATTCTATGAAATTATTCCTTTTATATAATATAACTGAAAAAAAGTTCGCTGATGCCGAATTGGTTGTGAATAGACTGCGGATATTTGTGTAAGTCATTGAACAAATTATTGAACAAAATCTTTTCTTTTCTATTAGTGATTCTACATTATGTATTGCTATAGTAGTTGAAGTTAAAATTAATTTCTCTATATAAAAATTCAAAAGAATTTTATGAACGGCTGTAAATAGGCTGCGGGTATTTATGTAAATCAGTGAAATGTAATTTATAACTCGAGCAGTATTCTTTTCTCTTTTATTAGCAATAATTCTATATTTTATATTAGTTATTCTGCTATTAGTAACTCTATGAAATTATTCTTTTAGTGTAAAAATCTCCGTTAATGATGAATGATTGTAAATAGACTGCGAATGTTTATCTAAATGAATGGATTACAACTTGAACAAAACTCTTTTTTTTTCTTATTAATAATTCTATATTTCATATTGGCAATCTTACTGTTGAATTAATATTGATTTTGCATATCTGTAAGTACACGTATTTACACATTTTTCTCATAAAATGAACTGCGAATTTTCATTCGTCAATCAAAAAATAAAGTACTCAAACTATAACGCTCTTTACAATATTTAACACTTGAAGCAATTTTGATCTAGTCATAAATACCCGCAATTCGACTTCACATTTAGAGAAGATCTTGTCGATGAGATATGTAGAAAGTAGAAAATTTTCTCAAATATTACAAATCTGTCCCCCTTTCCACTTCACGATCGCCAGATTACAATCTCAGTCAGACTCATGTTGATTCAATTGCTACTTGCTCGTGTTTCATAAAGATCTTCATTCCTCCATAGACATTTTTTTCTCTCTCTTTTTTTTTCTTTATATAAGATCTCGTCTCCGTAGCGTAGATCATTTTTCCACGTGCTTCTCTCGATCGACATATTTCCACCTTTTTTTCTATCTCCCCCTCTTTTTTCTTATCCGCTAAAACACCCCCTTAGCCCAATCGCCTTCATCGACAAATTTATCGAGTATTATAATATAATCTTCAATGTGATCTTGAAGTCTTTAAATTCTGTACATAATTTTGTACATAGTCAGAAACAAACTCTGTAAATATTTCTGTACATACCGTAGTGAATTTTCTTGGGAACAAAGTTTTTTTTTTCCAAGATTTCAAGATCGCCAACATTATTATTCTTTCTTCTTTTCTTCAAATTAAATTTAAATTAATAGATTGTTTAATTGAATTTAATAGAGTGCAGTGACAAATCTAAATAGAAACGAAAGAGGATTGTTCCTTCTTTTTAAATGGAAGACGAGCTTGAAAAGGAGCTCCTAAATATCTCTGAATTGGTTGGTTTCAAACTTCCGAAAAATCTTCCGAACAAAAACTTGTACGTGTCTTTCTAAAATATTTTTGCCTCCGTAATATTTCCGAATGTTTTCAAATTATTTGACACACCTTTTTCAAGCCCGTCTCAAAATGGTCCCAAAGCTAATTGTAAGAGCTCGACCGGAGGCGTTTGGGTTAAGCGTGCAGCTTTGCGTTTGCATTTGACTCCCGAGTTCGTTAACACCTTGAAACCTGGTTGTTCAGGCATGCTAACCCATCTCAAGCGCAGCATACCGGACCTACGTCAACACAAGATCCATCTTCAACCGCTGACGAGTCACGATTACCTTGCCAAGCAGAGTAAGTATCCATTCGGCAGAAGTAGACTTTGGCCAAGTATCTTTCTTCTTCCTCCCCCCCCCCCCGCCCCACAACTACTTTTAAATCGACAGAACGAACGCACAACGTTTACCTCGCATATAATCAACTGGCTGAAGAGAACGGCGGGTCACGATTGTACAATTAAACCCCTAGACTTAACATTTTTTACAAGAGTTTTTCGACCTCTTTTTATTTTCCTTTCTCTCTCTCTCTCTCTCTCTCTCTCTCTCTCTCTCTCTCTCTGCCTATCTCTGTCTCTATTCTTTTCTGGCACTCTTTCTTTCTTTTCTGTTCCTCGTTACCTCCTTGTCCCCGCCCCCTCTTTTCTTTCTTTCTTTTTTTCTGTTTTACTTTGGAGATAAGAGGCACTTTTAGAAGTTAGGGAGGCTCGTGTGTGTGTTCCAACTTCCCGGGTCGTGGTACTGATTCTGTGCCTGGGTTTATCCAGTGACCACGCCGTTGACGAAGCCAGCGCGAAGAAGCTCGGCCGCCGGTGAAAGCTCCCTCAGCCAGAACGCCGTGCATCCAACGTCGACGACATCCAGTCACTATACCACGCCATCGCCACCGCAACATCCACAGTCTCATGGTGCGTGGGATTCTGTGTTTCTGTGTTCAACGTGTCCCTTATGGTGCCCCCCCCCCCCTCCCCCCTGAGGAGTATCAACTTTTGCTCGTGAACCGTTTGTGTGTTTGTATCATGTGGGAGGAATTTTTCCATTTTCTTGAAAAATTGCAGCTGTACGAGACGAGAATCGATACATGTATATTATAGATTTATTGTTTCTACCTTTGGTGGTGTACAACAGTGGAACATCCATTAGACTCGTTTTATTTCAGACGATTATATCGAATGTTTTTAATATGGGAAAGAGGAATTTTTATGATATTACGAATATAATTTGTGCACTAACTTTATTTTTAAATTTCCTACAAGTACATATTTTTCTATCACAGGTTGTATATAATATTTATGTATAAATTTATCATCAAAGAAATGTTTCTTAATAGAATGCAGAGAGTAGAAAATAAAAGCAAGTGAAAAGATGGAAATATATATAAAAATTTGCAATTTGGAAGATTCATTTGACAGATTCATTTGGAAGATTCATTGACAGAAAATATCTTTTGCTATTCGAATAGAATAAATAGAAAGTGAATACGATTCAAAAAAATTTGGAATTACTTTTATTGCACCTACATTGAATTAGATTTTATTACCATTCGATATTAATATAGATAAATTCTTCTCTATTTTAACATATTTTAAATATGCACTTCTCTTTCATTATTAATCGTCGATACTTTTGCAAAAATTGTCCAAAACGTCGAAAGACAAGTACTTGAGTTTAGAACAGAACTGGCCAAAAAAAAATTTCAAACCACTTTACCAATTGTACCCAATTGATTAATGTAATTAATTTCAAACAATCCAAAATTCCTCGAATTCCTTCGATTGGACGGATTATTCATCCGAATTACTTCGAATTTCAGGTGACTTTCAGAGTGGACCAGGCCGGCCAGTAGAAGAGATAAACGCGAGAATAGACCAGCTGTCGCGACAAGTATCCTCGCTGGAGCATTCTATGGGAGAGAACATCAGGTTGATCTTGACTCTGCTGCAACAGACGCTCAACTCGTCGAGGGAAAGTTCCAGCATCGAGATGATGCCTGGAACCACCTCGGCTGGACTGTCGAAGCAAAGTAGTAGTAGAGCTCCGGCGTTGGTCCAACGGTCGGCCAGTGAACCACAACCACCGACAGGTCCGCCGTCGAGCAATGGAAATGGAAAGCTGCAGCCTAGCACGTCTCACAGTTTGTTCAGGTGAGTATTCGCGATTGGAACGGTGAATTAGATATTCTGTGGTTCTCGCGGTAACGTGGTAAAAAGAGTGGTAAAAACAGTAAATATCGAATGAGAAGTATAAAATAAAGTAGAAAAGAATTAAAAATATACTGGAACATGGATGAGTAAATAGCTTGAATTTTGAAAGATTTATTTGCCCAACTTTAGGTGAGAGTCATCCACGTTTGTGATAAAATTGACATCGAATGATAAAATGAAGTGAGATTGGTTTATTCTACTGTGGATTTTTGGCAAATTTATTTGTTTGTTGGAGTTATCTATCTGTTAAGTGTAGAAATCAATTCTGTGCTTATTGGATCAATCTTAATTTGAAATAATAATATTTCGATATTTTTGAATATAATGTAACTTCAATTTTCAATTACCTACACGAATTTTCTCTGTTCCATTTATTACTCTCTCTCAAACGTAGATTAATTTTAAAATAAAGACACCGAGTTAACTAAACTACCAACTAAAATTTTTAGAGTGAAATTATAAAAATTCGTTTGAACATTTTGACGTCTATAATTTTGTCTGAAAATTTCAAAGAAATGCCATCTTTTTCACACGTTACTCTATTGTTAGACTGTTTGTCATAGCAGATGTAACATGTGTCTTTTCTTTCTCTGTTTCTTTCTTTCTCTCTTTTTCTCTTTCTATCTGTCTCTCTATCTCTCTCTCTCTCTCTCTCTCTCATTCTCTATATGTGTATTCTTCTGTCTCTTTCTCTCTGTTTCTGTCTTTCTTTCATTTCGAATCGACATGAAGGCGATCGATATCTCGGGAATCGTAGAACAAAATCGTGCTCTTTCAAATCATTATACTCTCTCTATCTTCTATCTTTCTTCTACGTTTCATTTCTTTTTTTTTTTTTTTTTTCCTTTGTGTCTTTCAAGTAGAAATTGATTCTGTTTTTCCTAGGAAGTAATCGATGTTTTTATTCTTGGAAAGCTTTCTTTCGAAATCCCTGGATCAGTTGCATTTGATTTCGGCGTCTTTTATTTTGGAAAGGTTGGACAAGTTCCGAAGGTGACCATACTCTCTCATACTCTTCTTTGAAACCCTTTTTTTTGCGAGCAGTGTCGCGAAAGTAGAAACAGAATACATAGGAATTGTTATTGTACCATGAGTATTCGAACCAAAACGAAAATAGAAAAAAGAACATGAGAAATTTGCGTGGAAAAGAAAGAAGTAACGCTGCTAGTATTCCTGCGTTTTCCAAAATTACTGCTAGTTTCAACTTCTCACGTTTGAGTAATCTCACTGTTTCTCTCTCTCTCTCTCTCTCTCTTTCTCTTTCTCTTTCTCTCTCTATCTCTCTTTGTCTCTCTTTCTCCTTATCTACTAATTAAATCTTTGTCCTTATAATTTCCTTTCCATTTCACTTTTTTTTTTTTTCTAAATTTGTTAACATTGCAATTCAGTTAGAGTGAACAATTGACATCGACATTTAAATTCGAGAATCATTTTGAGACACTTTCTAGAATAATTTTTCCTTCGGTTTCTCTTCCTTTTTTTTTTTTCTTGATTTCTTCGATCATTAGCGCTAGATCTTTCGTTAGGTTGCATATTTCTGATCGATACCCTTGTTTCAAGTAACTTGCTGAACTGATTTTCTTTTCAACATTCTGTTCCTTTAATTAGAATATCGATCGACAGCATTTTTTCATACGACGCGTGCGTAGACGATTTTTTTTTTTACTATTTATTTGCCTGAGGGTGAACACGCGGGGATGTTTCAAGCTAGTTTATTCTTTTCTCGATTCGTTTGTTCATTAACGATGTCAAAAAGTTACGATATCATTGTTGAAATATTGTTTGAAGGAAAATTTCCGGGAACATTGTTTTAGATGAAGCTTTTTCAGTTGTTCTTTTTCTTTTCATATAATAGGAGGAACGTTTAAACAATGCTTGCAATTAATACTATTAGGATACTTAAATGAAATATTTATCTTGAAATTCTGTTACTAGATTTTTCATACTGATTTGTAAGACTGGTAGCCAAACATACAAATTTTTTTTTTTAATAAGATACATAATTAAGAAATTGAAGAACTTTCAAATTTGATATTTATGAGTATTGTGTAAACAAATGGTTTTAAAGAGATGCAAACTTGAAGAATTAATACCAATTTTTCAAGTGTTGACAATATTTAATTTCAGTAATTACCTTCAAATATTTCTAGCAACATTAAACACGCAGCGATGGTGGTTTTATGCAAAATTTTTCGTAAGAGAATCAATTTTTTTTTTTTTCGTTCGTCTGAATTATTAATTCACACGACAATTTCATTCTTTACTACACCTTAACAGAACTTCCCTTCATAGCAATTTAAAAATATCCCATCACGATGGACAGAGGTAAGAGATTCAATTTGTAGCTGATTCCCGCGAGTATGAATCGCCACTATGTAGGACATAAGTTTTCATTAGTGCACAAGCATACGTATGTTTTGCTAGTTTCGTTTTAGTAAAGAGCAGTACAGTCTCGATAGTCTCAAAATCTCAATTGTCGAGATGTGCATACATATGTTGTATGCAAGTGTGGATCTTGTATGAGGGATCTTGACGACGTTTTTTTAAACAACCCAATGGTTGCGTGCTGCATGATGGAATACTGTTTTGAGAAATCGTTGTTGATTTCCTTGGTTTTTAAGATTCTCTCATTTTTCCGATTGTCAAGCTTTGTGATTTATCCTCAACCTGTTAACTTGCTATGATGTTTCTTAGCTATATTTTAAATTTAGATTGAAACTACAACGTATTTACACTATAACATATAATTTTTCAATTCTTATAATATATATTACTTGAAAATTACTGCAGAGCAAACAATTGCATTAAGTCTTTCCTAATTATTATTAAAATTCTCCACTATAATTATACAAAGAGCAAGTATAAATATTGTAAGCACGAATACTTTTGTAAAAAGTAAAAGACCTTTCCCTGAAATTTTAAAATTTCCTGTAAATGTACAAAAATTCACAGCTTAACCACGATAGTTAATAAATATGTCCTGATCGATTATATTTATAACTATCTACTTATGAAAATGATTCCCAACTAAAAAAGATTAATCCAGCTTACACCTAAAGTTAACAGGTTCCAAAGAAATTGATCTATATACTCAGGAAAATAGCGATCAACCACTTTCTCGAGCCACTCTCAGAATTCTCAAAGCTCTTTCTCTCTTTCTCTTCTCAATCAAGAAATGAAAAAATAAAAGTAAAAGAGAAAAGAACTTCGAATCTCAATCACTCCTGTATAGTTTCCATTTCTTCAGAACTATCGAGATTCTACCGTCTACCTCTTAGCACTGAATTCAAGACTCGTGCTCCTTTTGAACACTAGCGTTACCAAGGAACAAGAACGATCGAGTCGATCGAATACAGACCATCCTATTCCGTAGAGCTACAAAACTCTTAAACAATGTCGATGTCAGAGATTACATGCCGCGGATCTTTTCTATAGGAGTCCCAAATCAGACAGACTTGCGACACTGTTCGGGACACTTAGAGGAATTAGAGGCCTAACCGAATCCCCTTGTACATAAATCACGTGCTTCAAGTATATTTCGCTGCTACTCATAGCGGACGCCAGCGGCCGCTAATTGATCGCGATATAGACCTAAATAATTCGTTCGTTCTCCATCTGCAGCAGACCCCCAACGAAAGAGCCAACGTCAACCTCTTCGGGCACGTCACGAATGACGGTCACGTCGGACACTTCCGCTCTAGCGACAGCCCTTCAAACGGCGTTGAACGGAAGAACTGCTCCGACAAGGTCGCAGAGCCAACCGGTCGACCTGGCCGTGCCACCACCGACGCAACAGGCACACCTGCCACACGCGTGGCACAGTCAACCTGCTGCATTTAGGAGAGGAGAATTCAGAAGCGGGTTAGCGAATATTTTTTCGTCACCATTACATTACAGAAATATTATTAACAACGGACAATCCAGTGTTTGCAAACAAAGCGAAATTTCAAAGTTCTCGGGATTCCGACTACAAATTTTCGAATACCTATCAAAACAAAGTGTGTTTGCAACAAAAAAAATGTAAGTAAACGTTGGAAACCAAAACAAACAGACCAATGTTTGCAAAACAAAATAACAAACTTTCCGAGATTCCGATTGCAAATTTTCGAAAATCTATCAGCTTGTTATTTCGCTTTGTTTGCAAACATTGTACTGTTTGTTTTGGTTTCCAATGATTATTTACATTTTTTCGTTGTAAACACACTTTGTTTTGGTAAATTTTCGAAAATTTGCAGTCGGAATCTCGAAAACTTTGAAATTTCTCTTTAGATAAATCATATATCTTAATTGATTGAGAGGAAAATGTATTTTGTAGTTGGAAACATGGTTTTTCGGTGGCGGTATACATTGAAACGATGATGCTTTTACTTATTGGTTCAAATTTGGGATTGCTGTTGCTAGAGATCTTTAGTACAAGTGTTTCCTTATTACAAGTTCAATACAACAATTCTTACGATATGTATCGAAATATATTTGTTACATGTAGGTACGTTGCTGAATATACTTGTGCAGTTTTACAATTCTTAAAATACTTACAGTCGCATTGAGCGATGTGGGAATTTTTCTATAAATTTGCAATGTTTTGAAAAAATTGTGCACCAATCCTATTATATTGATTGCTTTTATTCTTGTCGTATTACCTTATATTGTTATTATATTCTTGCGCATTGAATGGACAGGTACAGTTCGTTCAACAAACGTCCGGAACCGGAAGGTGACGACCCGTGGAGCTGCGTGGTGTCCGTTTCGGATCGCGGAAGCTCGCAACGTCCTCGTAGCAGCGAGTCGCGAAAGGAGCCGACGAATCATCGTGGCTCCGCCGATCTGGCAGCCAGCCAACGTGCGGAGAGCAGGCAGCCAACCCGGGAGGAAAGCACAGGTGTACTCGACAAGCGGCAAGAGTCCTCGAGGCAAACCAGCGAGGACATCTCGTGGGAGTACACGATAAACGAGGCGCCGATCGCTAGACTAGAGTCGTTGGACGAACTCGATCAGGATCACGGTAGTTAAGGCCATGGTTCCCCCCTTCCCTTACGAAGTAAATTGCAGCTCGCTTGCGACTGAGACGCGACCGCGTCGTCAGAGGAATCGACGACGCGATTCTAACGATTCATTTTCGGATGGCTGTGGATTCCTTCCGTTCCCTTTTGGAGGATCTAGAGAAACGTGGCGCCAGGATAGACACGCGTCCGCTGATCGATTCTCTCTTGAAGATTCGGTTTGTGGTTAGAGCTTAGCCCTACGTGAATGTCGGCGAAATCCATTGGTCGAATCCCTCGAACGCGACGAGTCGGTTATCTTGGAAATAAATCATTTGCAAACTATCTTTTGTTTGAGTTAATTCATTGAAATCGAACGACGAAAGGAGGGATTTGAGAAATACGAAATGAAGTGTAGTAGAATCTTCGTCTAATATAATTTTCACTTTTCTTTCAAACATTTTTCCATATTTCGCATTATTAATCGCGAAACATTGTTAAAAGTGACTGGTGACTTTAGTTCTTTAATAAAAACAAATCGTTTATTTCTGTATTCAGCAAAAACAATTTTGAACGTAACAAAGAAAGAGAGAAGAAATTGTTCTCTAGTCGCGCCGAAAT